>OV656846.1:5955385-6106728 GCA_927399475.2 Acleris emargana
ATATCAGTTCATTCACTCCCATCCTTATTAAATAGTCTTACGCTAACTGGTGGTTATCTATGGGAGCTTACTTCTATAGTTTGAACTCAGGGACAATTGCCAGTCGGTATCCCATCATTTTACTAAAAAAAACTTGTCTAAAGGGCTTTTGCATGTTGGCTTCGGCTCCATGTATGCCTTCCAAAACTTTGGGACTACTATAGTTCCGTGATTGGTAAAGACATACTATTAATAATAATTTAAGTTAGGATATTTTAGTTACAATAGAAATAAAGAAATTTAATCAGGATAATGTAATAAACAACAAACCAGAAGAGGCATAAATATATTATAAATGCAAAATTCAGTTCAGCAACTTGAAATTACAGAAAAATAACTGTTTTTTTATGGCTGGAAATGGTGCAGATTCTCCGCTCTCTCTGATAAAATATTTCTATACAAACAGAGTTGTGGGCACAACAATTCCATGATACATGTAACAACAGTGTTATTTACAACTTATTGCAAAATTTTAAATTTGCCCCTTTAGGTATCGCTTTCCACCAAAAGCAAACAATAAACCTGGGTCATTAAAGTTATGAATATTATGATAATATGATGTCTATGGGTATTATTTATGGTTTTTTCAGAAGATCGCTAAAGAGTTGCAAGAGTTAGCAGTAGTGGTGTACGACAATGAGCAGAAGGTCTGCTCACAGAGGGCGCTGAGGCTTAATACTGGAAGAAATGACTTTGGACAGTCCAGGTCACTTGTGCAGTTAACAGGTAAGAATATCTTTGCATTAAAACTTGCCTTAATTTCCTTTTACAAGTTACCGTAATGCATGATGAAATTAAATTACGATGAAAACCACAATTCTCATCTCATTGGATCAGACCAATTCATTAAAAAAAAAAACAGTACAGTCAACAGCATAAATAAATGGTCATTTATGTACCTTGTCACTTTAACGTTGTGTTTGAAATGTTATACAAAATTGTGAAACGATTGAAAGCGACAAGGTACATAAATGATCACTTATTTATGCTGTTGATTGTACATGCTTATGTATAGATAAAAACCGGACAAGTGCTAGTGGGACTCGCGCACGAAGGGTTCTGTACCAATACCAATATCTATAAAAAATCACGTTTGTTGTATGGGTGCCCCCCTTAAATATTTATTTTATTCTATTTTGAGTATTTGTTGTTATAGCGGCAACAGACATACATCATCTGTGAAAATTTCAACTATCTAGCTATCACGGTTCGTGAGATACAGCCTGGTGACGTACAGACGGTCAGCGGACCGCGGAGCCTTAGTAATAGGGTCCCGTTTTTATTCTTTGGGTACAGAGCACTAAAAACATACCGACATGTTACCGTTACAACTAATAAAACAAACTATAGCTCTAACCTATAGCAGGCTAGTTTTTCGCAACTCGACGAATTATTGTATGCGCCTTTGCCAACCCAGTTCTACCAGGAAGCATAGCAGACCCTTGATGTTGCCGACGGCTTCTGGTAGCCGGGTGTGCTGAGGTGACGTGCCCAATATGTTGCCACCTCAGGGCATTCCATGATGATGTGGGCTGCGGTTTCCTCTGCCGTCATACAGGCTCTGCACAGGGGGCTGTCTGGAACACGTATTTCGTTCCTACTTTCTTCTTGTATTTGTTAATCTGTTCTGTGTTATGCATGTCAAGAATAAATGATTTACTTTCTTCCTTCTTTCTTTCTAATGTGAACAAGTGTTTGTTAAACAAGGCATGGCCAGTCATGGCTTGAGTTAGCAACCGGAGTTGGGCCCTTTTGAGTAGTCGTAGCTTACGCAACAATCCGGGATTGATTATCGGAACGGTTTCTTTACTTTGCCTGCAGATGTTTAGGTTGCTCCAGCAGTAGTATTGGTTCTTTACCTTGGTCGGCAGGGGCAGGAATGGTTCAGGACCTATCAGTTCCGTTTCTGAACCCCTTTTCGCAAGTACGTCAGCCGCGTCGTTACCGCGTGAGTTGCTATGCCCCTTTATCCACTGTAGGATAACGGGGTTGATGTTACATACCTTTGAAATTTCGTTGCGACATTCGTATATTGCCCTGACGTTGTTGTGGGGAAGTGATCCGCTGTTGGAGAGTATTCGGATAGGGAGATTCTTTACCTTCCTTTGCACGATCGCTTTTGTAGCCATAATGATGCCTACGCATTCTGCTTGAAAGACTGTGCTGTGCCGGGTTTAGCAACCAGCGCCCTGGGCGAGATTTCTACGGCTCCCACAATCTGCGATTCAAACCCATACAGAAAAAGGCAAGGGTTAGAATGAAATAACCAATCGCAGGCGCCCCTTTATACTGGCGCCCTGGGCGGTCGCCCGCAACCGCTCCCTAATCTAAAACCGCTACTGCTTGTGCTACGGGCTCCTAATGGCCTTGAGATATGTATGTTTAGATCTTCCCGTGTGGTTGCCGGGTTAGAATAGTACCACTCCATGTCTTCCCGTGGATGTCGTAAGAGGCGACTAAGGGAATATAGGCTTGTAGTACTGTTAGGCGATGGGCTTGCCTATTTGTGCAAATTGTGGTTACTGAATTATCAACAACTTTTTAAGTTGTAATTCTGTAGCTCTGCCTAGCCCACTCTGGGATTACAGGCGTGAAGGTATGTATGTATGTATGTCGATCTTCCGACAAAGTACCGGCTCCGGATCCCGACTTTGTCTTGGATCCATCTGTGAAGGTCCGAATACTACACACATAATTAGTTAACTGGCTAACTAACTACAGTACCGGCCAATACTATATCACCTTTGTACTTAAATCTCATACGATTACCTACAAATATGACTTACCAAAATTGACAACCAATCAAGCACTAGTTGACCAATTGTATTGCTATTATTCAATTCGTTAGCTGAATAAGTAAGGTTCAAAATGGCATAAAATAAATGTTTTTACGTAGGGTAAACCAGGGTATGATTGCCCACTGGCAGTGATTGCCCGCTTTAAAAAAAACATTATCGAATGTTAGCATTGGATCGTTCTAGTTGGGTTAGAATTCGCTAGATGGTGCTGTAATATAATGCTTAGTAGATTTAAAATTGTCATCTGGCAAAACTCTAGAAAAAAAAACAGTAATGGCGGATTTTGTCTAGATGGGTGAAAGTGTTACTCAACCAGGTAAGCATTTTAATAGTTTTCTTAAGAACTTACTTTCTTAAAGTATTTTTGTGTGTTGATTATTTGATATTCAGCTTGTATTGCATGAATGTGATGAAAGTAAATGTAGCCTAACATCGTTTTCAATGCAAATCTGTGTTCAATTTTAAATCTTAACGGTTATTTTAGCCATGGGCAATCACTGAACCAAAATTTGAACATTTTTAGTAATTGCTTACCCTTTTTTTAGTAATTGCCATGTGGTAATGTCTATAGTTATTGCCCGGGCAATAGCTGTCAAAGAGATACAATTAAAGGAAATTATGACCAAACTGAACATTTTAAGCAACAACTCGAACCCATGCCAAAGAGATTAAAAAAGGAAGTGAACGTAAAAACTAAGGAGAAGAAAGAAATTGAGCAATTACCAGCTTCTAAAAAGATTACTGTTTTAAGTGACGTTATAATAAAGCCTGTTAATAATAGTCTTTGCGGAGTTTGTCATACTAATGTGAAAAAAAGTCAACTGGGTGAATCAACTTTTAAGGTACTCCTTTTCTTTTGCGGTATCAAAACTTTCCTGGTGACTTATCATTAATAATAATGTATGAATATTAATATCAGACCACCAAATTTACAGACCTTACACGTTAAACACCTCAAATATTATTTAATCTTCGAAAAAACCTGGTAACTCAGGGGAAAATGCACATTTTCCATACAAAACCTAGGGACAACATCGTCCGCTGCGTTACCAACTATACCTATTATTATTTCAAACTGTACAATTTTTAAATCAATTAATTTCAAATGCTAGCCTAATTGTCTGATTTACTAAGCGTGTAAGCTACGTCGTTGGCAAATATATAGTGACTCGATGTATGAATGTTGAAGAAGCGAAAGAAATTTGTCAAGATCGTAGCAAGTGGAAAGAAGTGGTCTCTGCCTACCCCTCTGGGAAACAGGCGTGATTTAATGAATGAATGAATATAATTTGTGAAACATGTCGAAAAATGGGGAGTACCTTAAAAGTTGATTCACCCAACTGACATGCAGTGCTTGTTCAAAAATATTTCATGCGCGTTGCATTCCTCGAAACCATAAGGAACATATACCCGACAACACCGATTTGAATTTATTTTTTATGCCATCATTGCTTTATGGTAGATGATTCCGAGTCTGGTGATTCTGACTCATCATCATCATCAACGAAATAATTATTTGATACTGTTAATGAAAGCTAAACGCAACCCTTTTTAACTTATTTAAAACTATCTTGTTACCTAGATTTGAGTTAAATGTTTTGTTTTTAATGTTTATTTTATGTTTAAAGTCGATTCCGACGACTGACGTCAGACAAAGACTTTGATTTATATGATTTTAAGGCATCGGGCAATTACTATGCTGTGATATGGCAATTACTGTAGGTTATGGGCAATCTCTGTATTTTTTAGATGATTTTAATTTCGTTGCATTATTTCCTATGTCACGTAAGTTTTAATTAAAAACTGTTTGTATTCTATAGAAGAGTCTATTAGGCCATTAGAAAATAGTAATAAAAAGTTGGTACCTATCATATTTTCTTTTTTATTGCATGTCAATGCGTTTGAAATCCTTAAGTGGGCAATAACTATATGGTTTACCCTATCACGGAGCATTTAAAACCATTGCTGACGCGTTCATACGAATCTCGTAAATTTAGTATCAACGCGTCGGCAAGGTTGGCAATCACACGAAATACGTCGCTTTTATGTTTTTACAACAGGTCCAACAAAGACAATATGTTAAAATACCTTTCTTGTATTTATTATTATTTCACTTTTTTACAGCACCATCTATTACGGTTTAAAAGATACAGCTGTTTAAAGTTAGGATAGGACAGACTAACGGACAGCAATGGCATATTAATAGGGTCCCGTTGGTCCCTTCGGGCACGGAACCGTTAAAAGACTATGTGATGAAATGGATACATTATTTTTTTATTCCAATCAGGTGATGAAAAAGTATTCAAAAGGCTCCACTCCCACTTTACATGGATGCTGAAGGCTGGTGCGCTCACGTACTCGGAGACGTTGTACTCCAGCCGGGATCTACTGGAGAAGCTACATCCTGGCGCCACTAAAGGCACCATATTCGAACCAAACACCTGCTCTATAGAGAGAGAGAATGACTGCATCCCGTTAAGAGCTTTGGAAAATGTGATAAGTAAAGAGGTGTTTAGGATTTTATTGTATTGCACATTGACTGGAGTCAAAGTGAGTATTTAATTTGATCCTTATAAATCTTATAATAACTTTTTGAATGCATCCCAGAATGCAGTAGCATGTCACATTGCATCGCTCTGCTAGATCCAAACAGAATTAACTTGAAAAAAAAACCTTTTGTTTTTAGTTCAGAGAAGTTGTAGTTAAGTTAATTTTCAAAAACAATGTAACTACCTAGGTATTTTGTGTTGATACTGTTTTGATAAAAAGTTGCAAATCTACATTTCGATTTAAAATTAGAATAGTAGAATCTCTACTTTGCCGGGTACTTCCCATTTGTTCTATGGAACTGTGACGTCATAGAACTGTTAACATTTTTCTTTCCCAGCAGTTCCATAGTAGAACTATTGAGACAAAAAATGTGCTATTTGTTCTATAGAACTAGAAGCACCTCAAGTTTCCCATTCATATGACGTCATAGAACTGTTGCGATATTTTTTTCCCCACCAGTTCCAAGGTAGAACTATTTTTTTAGTTTTTATTTTTAATTGAAATTTAGGTCAAGAGCGACTATTCTATAGAACTAAAAAATATTTTTTGTTTCAACAGTTCTACTATGGAACTGCTGGGAAAAAAAATATCGCAACAATTCTATGACGTCACAGTTCCATGGGACTGATGGGAAACTTGAAGTGCTTCTAGTTCTATAGAACAAATAGCACATTTTTTGTCTCAATAGTTCTACCATGGAACTGCTGGGAAAGAAAAATGTTAACAGTTCTATGACGTCACAGTTCCATGGGACTGATGGGAAACTTGAAGTGCTTCTAGTTCTATAGAACAAATAGCACATTTTTTGTTTCAATAGTTCTACCATGGAACTAGTGGGAAAGAAAAATGTTAACAGTTCTATGACGTCACAGTTCCATAGAACAAATGGGAAGTACCCACTTTGCCAAGAGGCGTTTCCGTCATTGTGTTTTGAATTCAAAGTGAAGATTCGCGTATTTGCCATAGATGTGACGTATCTAGATGTAGTGTAAAGCGTATAGCAACTCATTGATGTTGGGTGTCTGTAGCTCAAAAGTCCCTTTCGTGTCCGACTGGGGCGATCAAAAGGATAAAGCTTGCTCTATGGCAAAACTTGGAAAATATGATGGTCTTTGCCCATAAACGCCTTCGCGCCGTTATCGCTCCATTGTGTGGCAGCCTAATGTTCACTATTGTGACTCACTTTTAATTCATTTCCTTTGTGTTAGTAGGAATAACAAACGAATATCAAAGTCACTATAAAGGCATTAATAATTAGTATAGTCGCTGTACCTGTTTCAGATCATCATAAAATCATCTCACACAGACCCAGTGACTATAGCAAAAGGCCTAACGAGGGTCCTTCCAGTGACCAACTACGAGCGGGTTCCGCACATAATAATCAGCAATGAGGAACATATCTCTTCGCCAAGTATTTGTGCTCTACAGGAAATTGACAAGAAATTTTGTTGTAAATGGCAGGGAGCGTTGCCTAGTAAAGGTAAGAGATGGCAGATGACATTTACCTGTTCTAAAAAGAAACTAAAACCTTTAAGGATTGAATCGACTTCATTTATTGAATTTGAGATACTGCTAATTTTCGCTGAAAGGTAGTACCTATATAAATGTACGACTAATTTTCGTAACTCAGCGGAAAAGTTATCATTTCTTAATTTTAGTCTTTAACTAGGTACAAACTTCTAAAGAAATGGTTCATTTCCTTGTTAATACAACGAAACTTGTAAAAGAGCTCTGATGTGGTCAAATTTAATCAATAAAAGATTTGAATTTTACGTATCCAGGTCAAGATGGAATTGTAGTTGTACTGTTGAACAGAGTCAAAACATTTTTTAAATTAGTTAAAGGAGAAATCTATTTTAAACTCTAGAAAGTTTTTCTCGTAGTTTTTAGTAATATTGTGTAGTTTTGGATGTAGTTAATTAACTTTGTGCCGTAGCGTAGTTTCAGATTAACCAGTAGAGATCAGAATCCAGAATTCCAGTCAACTCGCGTGAACTAATACATAGATCACGTGTCCGATCCTTTCAGCCTTGGCACTAGCAAGTTGACCCATTGGAACATCATCATCATTATTAAAAAAACGATTTTAACCTAACACAACGTCCAGAGTTTTGCATGAGAGTTGCAAGTCTTTGTTAATACATGTATTTGCTAATTTCGGTTATTGGGTTTGGACTGGCCAATTGCGATACAGTTTATTTGTTCCAGTTCCAACCATTATGAATAGGATAGAAAACGCCATGGTAAATCCCAAACTAAATGACGCCGTGCTGCACCAACATATCAAGTCGTTACTACTGGAATGGCAAGGGTAAGCCAATGGTTTTTAATTCCATTTTTACCTTAGATTTAGTTGCAGTAGTTAGTTAATATAATCACTGTTCGAAGTTCCGTTACCACCGTATTTTATATGTAGGTAACGTATAGAGTATACGTTATAGAGCTTTTAATTTTCCGCATTTGACTGCCTACTATCGAATCTCACCAACCTAATATCGTAGTACGAGTATGATCATTATTATGAATATGATGTATAAGGGTTTCTGCTGTCTCCCTTCCTTGTGTGTTATAAGATGAACCATATCTGGTATAAAACAGGGTCAAAAATGAGCATAAAGCTATTAATGGGTTTTTCCTACCTGGCAATACATGGGTAAAAAATCCCAGGTGAACAAACCTGCGTTGCCAACTCAAAAAAACCTGCGTTGCCAGTGTCTACAGCTGGAAAAAAATCATACATTTCACCAGAATAAAGGTGTGAAAACCATCGAAATATAATATATTTCTATGGGTAAAACTATAGATTCAATTGCCAATATTCACGTGTGGTTTTTGAGTAAATATTATACCATGTTGCCAATTTTACTCCGAGTAGCGTTAATATAATTCCATTTTTTTAAATAGTTTATACTGGATTTCTTATTCCAGAGAATTAATTAACATTCATTCATTCATTCACACACAAATCAAAGGGAAATGTCCCAGTAGTTTTCACCTATTTAATTTGTGTATGTGAAATCGTGAAATTATCCTCCATTTATAAATAACATGTATGGTGATATTATTACAGGATAGCTAAAGCCATAAAATCTGCTATGAACTGCCCAGGCCAGAGTTCCAGTAACGTCACTAAACTGAAGCAGGTGTTCGGTGTGTCGCCTCACGACGAGTCTCTAGTCAACTACTGGATGAGTGGCTTCTGCAGTTAACGTTGCTCTGTGACGTGAACGTGTCTGTGATAATTTAGATTAATATATTTATATTGTTAACATTCTAGTTGAGTTTTATTGGGTTATTCTTATTACTAATTGTCACCATACGTACCTACGCATACTTTTGCTGTCTTATTATTAGTTTACTCGCTTGTTGCCCGAGACTCCGTCCGCGTAGAAGTCGTCGGTAAAAAGTACCCTATGGGGTACAAACTATCTCCATATCAACAATTTTATCGAAATTGGTTCAGCGGTTTAGACGTGGAAGCGTAACAAACTCATAAAGTAATACTTCTAAAAAGCTACAAGTTATTTTCTTTCAAACCGTGGAAATTTGTCAATATTTAAAATATTTTACACTCACGTTTATGTACAGGTGTTACGGAAAACTCGCATAAAACGGAGCAAAGCCAGGGCGAGTGGCTAGTTAAATAATAAATAAAGGCTAAAGTGAAAAAAAAAAAAAACTGTCAGGAGTTTTGGTTTGGTGGTTTTGGCGTACGAGTAAGAAAGACGTGATATCGTGGGGATAGAAAGGTTAGCAATAAAGATTTTGTTAGTTTAAAACTCTTTCTCATTGGTTGTACATGAAATTTCAGAAGAAATATGCAAGATTGTTATCACTATCAGAAGCAATGCCGCACAAGTGAATGGACTTCCTTCAAAGTAATTATAACTGCTCTATAACCACAGGGCTTTGTTTAGTTACATCTTTAGCCTTAATAGCTTGGTTGTTTTGTAAGGTTTTGGACTACCAAGCCTTTTAGCCTTCTTTAGTCTCAGTAGGTCAGCTATTCAAAAGAATACTAAGCATAGAGACTAGAAAAGGCCAAGTAGTCTGGCTCTGAATAAAACTCCAATTGTACCAGACTGAGCCCTTGTTAGTCCCAACATTGTGGCTTTTCAAAACTACTGAGACCAGAGAAGGCTCTGTACTCTGGCACCATACCACAAAAAAACAGAACTACTGCGCCTAAATACTTATACTTAAAGAGGTAGTTACAACTCAAAATGAAACCACAAGTTAAGCGTTCTCCTTATATTAATTAAACATTGGAACGACGGCTGGGCCTGGAGCGCTCGTGGCCCTGGGAGCGTACGTAGGGCTTCGTGTGCGAGCGCGGCGCACCCGGCGCAGGGCCGAAGTGGCGCACGGCCTCGCGCGCGTTGCGGCGGCCCTGGATCAACACGGTCTTGCGGCCGGTGGGAGCTCGGAGCGCCAGCTGGTCGAACGTCAGGATTTCACCTGGAAATAAAATATGTTAGTGAATTGAGAGGTCACATGTTTACTATTAAATCACATTTAATTAAAATAATAATATACCGGAGTTCATTACTTAAATAGGCAACCATTAAGTTAAAAAATCATTGCTATAGATTGCAAGGGATCCAAGGATACAACAGCATGCAAAATGCATTTGTGGTGTTACAAAGGTTAAGTTATAGTACGCTTTTAAACAGTAATCCTAGAATTACCATATTTAGTTGTTACAATGGGCAGGACTCACCCCAAAGTACTAGTAACCCTTAACCAGGCTAAGGGATTCAATTTGTCTTTCCTACTTCAAATTTACTCAATAGTACCCACTTGTACATCAGTAAGGCTCTACTAAACCTCTACTGTGACATGAGATCTGCCAACCCGGTTAATGTGGTCTGCTTGGCCGGACCAAAAAGCCTACCCACTTTCAGTAATTAAGTGTTGTGAAATTAAACATCGGGAAACCACAGATAAAAATGATAAATGTATGTAATATTTTCTATAACTATCAGCATATCTCCACATCAACAATTTTCATAAAATTTCAAGATATTGTAGACATTTAATGTTAAAAAAATACAGACTAATTGAGAACTTACAAGAAACTAACAAGTCCAACTTCTTACAAAAAAAAACAAATTTTGATGTAAATTTTGAGAAATTATGCATTAAAGTCTATTCGTTTTTACCATGGCCCCAACGCATACATCGTAATGGCCCACCGGTGGGTGGTGTGGCGTCCAACGTGCTAATAACTTCCAACGAATATAAATTCCAATGAAAAATAAGTTCTGTCACATTAGATAGAGCATCCCTAAGTAATTACATACATACATACATTCACGCCTGTAATCCCAGAGTGGGCTAGGCAGAGCTACAGAATTACAACTTTAAAAACTTGTTGATAATTCAGTAACCACAATTTGCACAAATAGGCTAAGATTTTTACCAGCATATTAGTGACAGGTTGCAAGCCCTAAGTAATTAATAACAGTTAACTAATTTCTAAAACTAATATTGTACTATTTGTAATCAATTCCTTATATATGCTGCCAAAACTTAATAAACACTGGTCTTCTTCTTCTTTAAATTAATAGCGGTAAAAACACCGGTCTGGTTGGTTTATGAAATAAATGAGTTGATGAAATATCCACCCAGTCTACTACAAAAAAAACTTATATCATCATAATCTCACTCAGTAAGCACCTAATAAATAGCAGAAGCATAACATTAACGACATGTCTCCTGAGGACCTACATTGAAAATCGAAGTTAGAAGATAATGTTAGCTCCTTCCCTTTCTTTCGATTTTAGCTCGAATGACGAATGACAGGGACAGAGCAAACGTAACTTCGATTTACAAAGTATGGCCTATGTGATTGTTGGTTGCAAGTAACATAACCTATAAAGGTAACTGTCAACATAAACAACTGACCTCCAGCAGCCAAGATGCGAGCACGGGCCTTCTCCGTCACATGGAGAGCAGCTACGGTCAGCTTGGGTACTGTGTACAGCCTCACGTCGTTGGTCACGGACCCAACCACCACAGCGACTAGTCCCTCGCGAGTGGGCTTCTTCATGTGGCGAGCCACGCGCGACAGAGAGATCGGCGGCCGGTTGATACGGCTCATGAATAGACGCCGCAGGATGATCTGGTTGAACTTGGCATTTGTACGCCTAGCCAAGTATCTGTATAACTGAAAATAAATTGTTATGCTAGGTTATGTTTCAACTTTAGTGAAAGGGACGGTTAATTTCGTAGTATCAAAGAAAAGTTAATCATGTAAAGAGGAGCGAAAGATACTCACTTTGACCAATAACCTCAGGTACACATCCTGAGATTTAACTTCGGTGCGTCGGACTTTCCTGTCATGTTTATGGTTGATGTCGATACCCTGAAATAAACAAAGCAACACATGTTGGTACCACTCCGATAACTTAAAATGACATTGAACTTGCACAACACTTCGATTTGATCACGATTTTTATTGATTAAATTATTTTTTCCACCGCACAAAACTCACCATCTTGACAACCGGAAGAAAAAGAGACTATAGACAATAACAAACTTTGACAGTTACAATTATAATGTTGCCGCATTACCTTACATTACTCCATAGATAAAGTCTAAGATGAAAATGCGCAGTGTAAAACTTTAACCCGGTTCTACGTAAGCGAACGCGAACGTGATGCGATGCGATCAAATCGTACGGTGCCTTTGATTTTTTTGCGAATCGATAATCGCTTATGAACACTGCGTCAAAATATTAAGGATTCATTTATAACTATTTTGATTTCGTCCATATTTTAAAACATCGCCCGAATTTTATATTTCTTAAATTGCATGCGATGCTGCAAACAGATGAACGTAATGAAAACGATAACTGAGTACTCAGATAATAAGTTGTTATGTTAATAGATATGTAAGTAAAGACTAAACTACTCTTAACAAATAAGTAAGCGCTCTCACTAGTTTATAAGTTGCTGTGCCCTACAGGGTCCATAATGACCTCATAACTTCCAAGTTAATTTAAGTATCACATGTATACTTTATGGAATGCAAATAAATAATTGAGTATTGATATAATTTTATAGATTGAAAGGTCTTATACACTTGTTCTTAAAATGTATTAACATAAAAACAAAGAGCTCTCTACTGGCATTATACAACGAAAGGAAAAGTATGTATACAATTTTCAAAAATTTCCTCGACGGATAAAACAAATGATATCAACTGTCGCGATGTCTGTCACCGCGACAGATAAACAAGTTTCGACCGCCGTTTTTTCGAAAGGGATGGAATTTAATTCGAAGCATCGGAAATTATACAAAACTAAAAATTCTATTCGTACTCCTGCAACTTCAAAGCCACGCTTGAGCAAAAAAAAGATTGTTACACGTAAGCGGAAATGCGTGTGTTTACCAGAAAATTATTCAGTAGTAGAGTTTCCGGCAATATGGAATGAGCTGCGTCAGAATGGGCAGCTGTGCGACGGCACGATCGTGTGCCAGGACATGAAATCAATACGCGTGCACCGGGCCATACTATCAGCCGTCAGTCCGTACTTCAAGGCAATATTTATAAATTCTCTAAAAAAAGGGGAGCCAGAGGAGAAGGAAATTTTCGTTGAGGTTCCAAGCGTTTACATGGCTCTCATACTTGACTACGCATATACGGGGACCTGCAAAGTAACAGCAGAAAACGTGGAGCACTTACTACCGTTCGCAGACCAATTCGACGTGGTGGGAGTGGTCCAGCTCTGCTGTCAGTTTCTCCTGCACGAACTAAGGCCCCACAACTGCCTTGGGATTTTTAAATTCGCTAGGTATTACTTCTGCGGGGAATTAGAGAAAAAGGGGAAGTTGTATATAAGACAGAACTTTAGCAGAGTACTTAAGGAGTGTAATGAGTTTAAGTCGCTCTCTTATGAAGAGCTAGAAGACGTTTTGAGAGACGATGAGCTTAATGTTCGCAACGAGGAGATGGTGTTTCAAGCAGTTAAGACCTGGGTGGAACATGACTTAGATAGTAGAAGAAAGCACATTCCGACGTTGCTATCTTGCATAAGATTTGGTCATATTAGTTATAAATATTTTAAGTCGAAAATACTACAGTGGCAGCCTGTTATTGACGATGATGTAAGTGTACTTAAACATTCATTGATACCCTTCCTTACGTTTGAAGCGTAATCTATTTAATTGTATATGGCGATGTTAAAACTTGATCTCTTTGCCTCCTTTTGGCCTATGTCAACGCTGGCAACACTGAATTAAAAATAACTAATTTTTGTTTAAATTCCGCGCCAGAAATGTCAGGAGTCTTTGTATCCGGCGGTGGTGTTCCTGACAGTACTGGACTCACGGCCTGGCACGGAAGCAGACCTAAACGACCCCTTGGCACGCCCTCGGATCCCGTACGAGGTTCTCTTCGCCGTCGGAGGCTGGAGCGCCGGTAGCCCTACGAGCTTTGTGGAGACCTATGACACGAGGTATTGCTTTTTTTTTGCTTTTCAGTGGAACTTAAGGAAGAGGAGCGTATCAGTATCTGAATACTATAAATCGTCGTTTTAGACTGTCTGCTTAGTTGTTATAAACTTATCGATATTTATCCGGGTTTTTGCCTCATTAACGGCCAAACCCTATATTCAATCCGCGGACAGATAGGCTTACTTCGGATTAAAATTTGACACATTTTGTATTTTGTATGTTATCTATCCTCGGTTTGAATATAGGGTTCGGCCGTTAGAGAATTTCTTGAGAAAACCGAAATCGGTGCGAAGCCTGGTCTAGTATTGCGATAACCGGGATTAAAATATTAGGGATAGAGTTTTAATTACCCTAATGTAGTCATTTTTTATAGGTAAAGCTCTATGGAGAGTGCTCCCTCAAATTTCTCGCAAACGCAGTATTCTAGGCGGTAAAAACCATATCGTCTTTGATCTGTTATCGTGTTGTCAACGTTTTGATAGCTCTTATTTACTTGATAGTAATGGCGGCTGACGTCAAAACAATACCGTAACAGGTCAAAGGTGGTTTTTACCAGCGGGAATAGAGGCCCAGGTCATCAAACCATCTCCTTTGAGGCTACCTCTGCTAGTGCTTATTATTTATATTACATCCGTATTCCAGGGCAGACCGGTGGTTCCTCTCAATCCACATGGACTTGACCCCTCGCGCATACCACGGCCTGTGCACCCTCAACAACCTGATCTACATGATCGGCGGGTTCGATGGCAGCGACCATTTCAACACCGTCCGCTGCTACGACCCCGTAGCCAACACGTGGCACGAACGCGCCTGCATGTACCAGGCGAGGTGCTACGTCAGCGTGGTTGCTCATGGTCAGCTTATGAGTTCCTATAACCTACCTCATCCACGATAACGAGCTAATATAGCGGCCTCTCTTTCACAATTTTGTATGCAGATGAAAAGGACTTAAAAGGGCAGTGGGCGTAAACAATTGCACCTCGCTGTCCGGCTCGGCTTACATGCCGTCGCTTGGAATATTTTCATTAATTATATTTTATATTTATATTCATTATTTTCTTAACGTTGAAACGTTTACGTTTGGTATAGTTTCGATTGTTGTGCTGTTAACATGTTTTGTAAATAATCAACCTTTAATTGACTTAAGATATGCAGTTGGAAATATACCCGGTCAAGCAAGATTTGCTTGGTCGTCTATAGTTAGCCTCGTAAGTCCTGGCGTACTTGTACAAGTGCAGATTGAATTCGAGTTTTATACTAATAAAAATAAAAGAAGTCCAGTAAACAAGCCGAATCGCAATGTAGGCAGAAGATAATCCACTAAACGGGCCGAGTAACAGAAAAACAATAGGTACACAAACAAAGGAGAGCAATTAGGAGCGTCCGCACGGTACAATAGACAGAGTAGACTGGTCATGTAAACCCACCCTTTGCACGTGCATCGCCCTTATCGCTGACCAATCACGTGCAACCTGAGTTTTCTAGTATTAGCTCGTTATCGTGGATGAGGTATAGTAGCTAGTATCAAAATATTATTCTCGCAACGTAGAGCGTGGCTTGAACGGTAGCTACCAGTAGATAAATATGACTACGAACTGATTGCTAACGTTTTGTGCAGTGCATATACATTATTTATTTAGTACCTATTTATCTATTGCTATTGCGTTATGTCTGATTGGTGGCGTTGTTGAAAGCCTTTTGGCAGTTTTCAAGTTCGGATTGTCCGCTTGAATAGCTTGGGCACTTGGGCAGGCTTTAACCCTTTTCCAGGCCTTGCTAAAGTAAGGACACAAGCAATAAATGGAAAAGAGCCACGAATTCGTAACTTCCTGAAGGATACTGATCCATGAAGTCATATTTTAGGAAAGTTCAATTAAATTTGTGTCATAAAATGTAGTTAAGTTCAATTTTGAGCGACATGAATATGAGATGTACTATGCCTGGAAAAGGGTTAATAATACTGAGTAGGGACATTACTGACCCTGACACCTTGAAGTTTGCGATTGGTCTGCAGACGGGCTGATATACGCGCTGGGAGGCTACAATGGGCGCACGCGCATGTCTTCGGTGGAGCGCTACTACCCCGACAAAAACCAGTGGGAGATGACCACGGCGATGAACAAGCAGCGGTCTGATGCCAGCGCAGCTTCTCTTGGGGGCAAGGTAAAGCTGAGTGGAAGGGTGGAGGAAGGAATGTATAAATTGACATACAAATGTTAAGAAGTGATGGTAACATAATCCAATTTCTACCCAACAACTGCTGCTTAATGTGGTTATTGCCATTTAAATACCTAGATAATTCCTCCTGGATACCACGTCGAACACGTTTACCGTCATTCCTGTGGAAATACCCAAAGTGAACGTTTTTAAGGCCTCCTGCCTATACCCACGTCCACATAAATGGCGTCAGGTCTACTTTAGTCCTATCAAATAAAAACAACCTAAATGCTAGGGACCGGAACCGCTTAGCGCGAAAGGGGGATTTCGATATGGTATTTGATAGACTTCTTGTTCTTGAACCCTAAGGATGCGCTAAACCTATCGTCGACTTAGTTCAATGAAAAGGCAACCAAACGATTCAATTAATGCGACTAAGCGCTATCCCTACCCTAATACCCCATCGCCTGTTACCCTATTCAAACTTAATCGAACGGTTTCAAGTGGGTTTAATCTCTATGCGTAAGAGTTTCGGCATTACCTACCTAACAATTTATAGGGTAGCGGCAGGTAGTAGCTGCTTATGCGACCAGAATTCGCCCGAATGCGCAAAAAAGAGACAGGCGATCAATGGGGTCATACCCCATGCTTGGGGGGGCTTGCCTTGCATAAATATTAAACTGCCGAACCCCTAATGAACACAGTAAGCTCTATGGATGCGGTTAACTAATTCAAAGGGTTTCGACCTAACGTTAAGTTAAGGTAACTCAATCATAGTGTAACCCAATCGTTTGAGTAACCAAATAATAGGGTTCATATATCGATAGGAAAAAACAATCTGAGAGAAAAAGCGGACCCTGAGTTGTGTGTGGTCTAAGTTGTTAATTAAAAGATTGAAAATCCTGAGGTCTAAGAAAGCCTCTATACTTCTATAGTCTAGTAATTTCATCGGCTGTCTTACGCTTTTATAGAAACAAACTAAATGATAACCCCCGTATGGTTGCCGGGGTAGAATTGTGCCACTCCATGTCTTCCCGTGGATGTCGTAAGAGGCGACTAAGGGAATAAGGGCTTGTAGTACTGTTAGGCGATGGGCTTGCAACCTGTCACTAATGCGCTGTTAAACATCTTAGCCTAATTGTGCAAATTGTGGTTACAGAGTTATCAACAAGTTTTTGGAATTGTTGGTAATTCTGTAGCTCTGCCTACCCCACTCTGGGAATGGAGGCGTGAAGGTATGTATGTATGTATGTATGTAAACTAAATGATATAAATTGTTAGAAATGCTTTTAATTTAAGATATACATACATACATAAACTCACGCCTTCATTCCCAGAGTGGGGTAGGCAGAGCTACAGAATTACCAAGCACTCTTAAATAAGTTGTTGATAATTCTGTAACCACATTTTGCAATATCAGGCTAAGATTAAATTAGATTAGGTTAGGATTTAAGAAATTATTCTAAAAATCGTCAAGAACTCGTCTCCTTTGCTTAAACTAGTCTACGAAAGTGTCGTCTACTGTGCCGTTGCAGCAATAAAATAAGCTAACGGACTTCTTTTTTAAATCTTATTTGCACTCTTGCGAAGCACTTCCGAGCCACTGTCAACACTTGGTGAGCGGATTTAAGGGTTTAGGGTCAGTTTGAGCGGGCCATGTATAAACACTTGAATTCGGTCTAAAGCTCACCATGTAACATGAACCTGCGCAAGAGTTGATTTTTAGGTGTCTCTGGTAGTCCGTAAGCGGCGTGGTGTTAGGGGAGCCCGCGTTTTTATAGCGACCGTACTGTTAGAGCCCGACCACCGAGTGGTATCCTGACACTTTACATTTTAAACCTACTGACTAAGAGGGTAGGGTTGATAATTCAATGTACATTCAATGTAGTACTAACTTTTTTGTATGTAATCGGCTTGGTGTTACGGACACAAAGAAAGACAACGGTATTGTTTACAAACAATGGCCTTTGTGTAGAAGATCAGCTCAGTTCAAATAGTAAAGACTATAGGTACACGAAATGCATAGCGCCTGGATGCTCTCATAATGTTTCATAGGTAAATGGGCAATATGAATAATTTGAGAAAAATTGCTTGTGTCACCACTCGCTGGTCGGATTCTTGCCAGCACGGTAACCGCCATATTGATTCATTTACATTTTGCCTGTAACAGATCTACATAGTCGGCGGGTTCAATGGCCAGGAGGTGCTGAGCTCCGCGGAGGTGTTTGACCCGGACACTCGGCAGTGGAGCTTCATCCGCTCCATGCTCAGCCCTCGCTCGGGCGTCAGCCTCATCGCCTACCGGGAGTGCCTGTATGCTCTCGGCGGCTTCAACGGATACAGCCGTCTCAACACTGGCAAGTGCATCTTAAGTATGAACTAGATAAATCCAGAAATATCCCCATGGGCCGTAACAAAGATGGGACGACAGTTGACCACCTAGTTTATCGCATCGCACGAGAATGTTATCCCATACATTTTGAGTGATAGAAGAGAAAAACGTTAGTGGCGTTGGCTAGGGCCTCAAGCGTAAGTATAATCCTACCGACCAACGAAATTAGAATTTCGTGAAAGACGTTTCGGATAAATAAAAAATGGATCTGGTAGGATTACCTATTAATTGATTTCAGTAGACATCGCGTATGGATTATTGAGAATGGAAATGTCCTTGTGTGTACGGAAGTCGTTTTGAATGTAAAGGGTAGCCATTGCCAAGTGTTTGTCTGTGAAGAATGATTGAGCACCGCTGTTATTGCGTAGATGATTGCCGGCTACTTATTTACACTTGCGGTCAATACGGGTCAGAGTGCGACTTCACTCTAAAGAGGCTATTTCGAATCCTTGGTTCCTCGCCAGGGGATGCTTTTAGCGAAATCTGATGATGGATACCCCGAGCATCGATACAGGACTTCCAAAGTGCCCAGGATACCAAAATGATTGAATCTGCGGCTAACGCCGGAATTGTACATGTTCAGAAAAACATCTAAAATGGCAATAAAATGTAAGGAAATCCAAATGCTGACCCAAACTATCTCGCTGTGGTGTTAACTGATTGTGCGATCGAGAAGATTCTGCGATTGACTGTGCGATAAATTCTTTATTTTACAGCCTTATGTGGGTAATGCTATCTAAATACTATTTTAGAGTCGAACAAAGTTCTATGATACATTACAAAAAAATCTATTGGAATCACAAAGTTCTATTAATCAAAAATGAAATTGTTAATATTTTGAAAATAAGTAATTAATAATTATATACGGAGTGTTATTTATTGTATTTTCGTTAACAGTACCATCGTGCTTGTATCATTTTCATTATGACGCAAATTTTCAAAGTTAATTTTCTCCATTCAAATATTCATGTAACATAGAACCCTGTAATATTGGGCCAGCGAATTGATGTCAGAGGAGTGTACTGCTCTGTAAACCATGGTTGCTTCTTCTAGAACCTGGGCCTTATTCCTTTGGTTGTGCAGGAGAGCGTTTCAACCCGAGCCGTGGCGGCGACTGGCAGGAGGTGACAGAAATGTTCAGTGCGAGAAGTAACTTCGCAACGGTCCTGCTTGACGACATGATCTTTGTCATCGGGGGATTTAACGGTAAAGATCTAACAGAACGAATATTTATACATATACAACTCGGCTTAGAAATAGGGTTGCATTAGAACGATCACGGTAAAGAGGGCCAAACTTCAGCTATTTAGCAAGGAAAAGCCACCCACTAGGTTCCTTTTATGTCATGGCTAAGAAAAACGAGAACATAAGTCAGTGGGATCTAAGACACAATAGATATAATAATATCAATCTAAATATTGTGATCGTAAGACTCCAAATGTATTGCCCTGAGAACCGAGATGAAATGCCTCTATGCTAGCCTTTTTAACCGGTATTATTTATCCCCCCACCACAATATAACAATGTGAACTCGATGCTAGATCGAAGGTCCTCCCACAGCTAAATCCAAATAAAATCCATTACTGTGGCATTTCACATTATAGCAAAAACAGTCAGATCTCTTAGCCATATTCTGGAAGTCTTCATTAATCCTCCTGAGATTCTCTTCATATGATCTTCCGTACTGTTAAAGATGCTCAACCGCGGTTTGGAACAGGTTCCACCACCATCCCGCACGTGGAGTGCTACGACGGCGACACGCTGGAGTGGTACGACGCGGCCCCCATGAACTTGAACCGCTCGGCCCTCAGCGCCTGTGTCCTGGCTGGTCTGCCCAACGCTCGCTCTTTCTCCTACCTGGCCAAGGCTGTGCCCGCTGCAGGCGCGGATCAGGTCCATCACTCGTAGCCAGATTGACCATCAACCTTTCCCTATAGTCTTGTAATGCTTTCGTTTATCGCAGGAATGACATCCTTGACTTGAAAAACGTCAATTGATAGGCAGTTATGATGCCTATTAACCTGACCCAGAATATGTACCACTTTTGGGTTGTTACTAGGTTAGCTTCTTCTGTTCTTGCGTTGCCCTGTCAGACTTGAATATAAGGAATTGCTTGGACGTTTTTTTCCTGCGGTAAACCCAGCATGTATCGTTATTGATATGTTTTGTACATTTATGTGCTAGAAATAACCGCCTCGCCTTTAAGGTAGGTAGGAAGGTAGGGACCAAACGAAGTGCTTAATTGTACAAAACGTATTGACCCGTATATGCTCAGTCGTATAACTTGGTCTTGTAATTTACTGACTTTTTTTCGTTATTTTCATCAAATTGTTTCCTGTTACAAATATTAGACCTTCTGCCTACAGCATGATATATATTGAATTGAAGTGAGTTTCATTATGTATAAAACACTCATTTAATGATGAATATTTGTCATATAGATTTTGTTCACTTTAATATGCAACATGTTATTGTTAAAGTTCTAACTTACCAGTTAAAAATATTGTCAGAGCTAGGCCCGATGTGTTACTTTCTTTAAATCTTCTGTAGCCTGATTGTCTAGATTCGGACGTTCCTTGTAAATATGGAAGTAAACTGAGCGAAATCGCGCGAGACCATTAGAAATTAAGAAAGTAGCCAATCGGTTTTCAGTTTGGGAAAGGTTGATTGATAAAACTAGCACATTCGACTGGAAGTTGTTTCTCGAATATTGTACATAAACACTATTTTTCTAAAGTTTTAATATTATCATTATCTTTAGTAGATTCAGTTTGTTACTTGCGGTTAATAAAAGTTTACAATTAACTTGTCGCGAGGAATTAACTACCTACCAATTTAAGAATTATGATAAGAGTTTGCGGGACTTTTGCTATCCGTCGATGAAAATCTACAACATTTGGTATGATCCATCCATTACTTCTGGATGATTGATTAAGGCAATTAAAGTGGGAGGACGGAAAATGATGTTTTCGAATGATTTTGTAGTAAATTGATCCGATCGAGGTACAGGGTGACGGCGGCTTGGTGTTGTAATGTACCTGATATCTGTGATATTTTGATTGTACGTAGTTTTGTGTACTATATTTTTTGTATCTTAAATCATGGTATAAATAGCGTTATTGTATTGTACAGATCAGAATCGGTTGTTTGTATTTTATTGTTTTTATAATGGTGGCTGGAAAGCCTGGATCGTGGTTGATTTTAGAAAGCATTTTAAAACATTGTAAATTGCCCAGTTTTGTATGGCGTGTTGTTTGAGACACATTTTATTTTGGTATTTTTGTACAGATCGCGTCCGTGGAGAATCATGAGGTCGCGTTTTCGATGTGTGTACGATATTACGGTGGGCGGGACGCACGGTATCTGCGACGGTAGGTACTTTGCTTTATGGAAATTGAAAAAAAATTGAAAATTGTTTCTAGTAAGAAAAATTTACTGTACCCGACTGAAATATTGATAAATTGACAAATAAAGAAAAACAATACTGGTACTGGCTGTTTCACTCAACAAACCTGTGCCCCTATTCAACACGGTAACAACTATCGTTTTTCTCCTGCTAGATATCGTATTGTCCACGTTTTGATAGCTTTTATTTACATGACAGTAAGGGTTGTTTCACACGTACCACAACCACACGACAACCACAACCACACCACAACCACAACACGTGGTCGGGCGCATATTTTGTATGTTTAATAAATAGTACAATTCACACGTACCACATTTTGCCGCCATCATCGACCGCGTGTGTAATACGACCACATCGCAACCACATCGCAACGGCAACGCAACCACGGCGACAACGCCAACTAACTGCTAGCGACAACCACATTCTGTAGGCACCACAACGCAACTGCAAAATGCTGCAGCGACACTATTCACACGTAACCACTGCTTGACCGCATATTAACGCGGCGACGGGGTGTGGTTGTGGTACGTGTGAAACAACCCTAATGGCGGCTGACGTCAGAACAATACTACTTATAACAGGTCAAGGACGATATCGTTATAACCGCCGGGAATAGAGGCACAGAGGACCTTGCCAAGATGCATTACGCTAACTGACGTTTTTATTCGATTCGGTTCTAAACCAATCGCGTCACTGGTAGATCACGTGATTCGTATCACGTCATCTACCAGTGACGCGATTGGTTTAAAACCGAAACGAATAGAAACGCTAGTTAGCGTAGTGCATCTTGGCAGGGCCCTCTCAGCACGGTTTCAAAGGTCATCTATCTTTTTCAATAGCCACGTACAGTCAGCATCATATAGTACGTAGCAGTCTAGATCACCAAATAGTTGGAAACATCCAGAATACTCATTTAAATCGACGCAGCCTAAGTAATCAAATTGTTCAGGTCATCCACAGTGCTCAAATATTCCGGAGCACACACAACGGCAAATACTTGATTACATTCAAGACACCGCTCGTACCGTCACAACCACACCGCCGCTGGTATCGTAGCATCCGAATTAACCAAAAGTACGGAACACAACAGATTAGGAAAATGGACTTAATTACGTGTCGTATACGGTTCAATGGTCAAATCCTCTTTCAATATAATCCGAGCAGTAAGTTATCTGGGGACCGATTTTTGACTTTCGAGCGCTCGTGTTCAAAAGCGAGCGGTAGAAAATATTCGAATGCGAAAATTTTTCACGATTTATTTTCGAATGGTCCCTAATTCCATATTTTTGAGATTCTCACTCGAAACTGAGGGATTGACTAAATAGTATTATTAAGTTGGAACTTGTTTCATTATACGCAGAAAATCGATGTTTTACCGGTTTATTTTATTCATATTTTAAATACCAATAAATGTGTGAAGCTAACAAAAGATGAAATCATAACACGCAGTTTAATATTTCAGTGCCAATAAGATTTTTTTACGCTTATTTTACAAATTCTTGGCTGGTTATAAATGTAGGAAAAATGAAACGCTTTCTCGTCTCTGGATGTCTATGGCATTGTGCTAGGTTTGTTTATGCTTCGTGTATATATACCCAACAGATTTGAAAGATGTCAAATGATACTTTCTATTGATAGAATTCAAAACGAATGCCACGGACCACTCGTGTTCATATTTTCTATCGCTCGCAAGTCAAAAATACCATTTCATTGTTTTTTGTCACTTTCGAGTGAAACTTTCGAGCGCTCGAAAGTCAAAAATCGGCCCCCTGAATGGTAATAAAAACTATTTTTTAATTTTACATACTGGCAAAATTCAAGCTATATTTAAAAAGAAAATCCTTACAGACTGACGTAGGTAATCAATTTCAATTTGAGTAACATAATTCATTAAACCGAGATAAAATAAAATAAAATCTTATATCATTTGAAATAAAGCTCACTTTTCTATTGTGTTCCGTACTTTTGGTTACTTCGGATGCTACGATACCAGCGGCGGTGTGGTTGTGACGGTACGAGCGGTGTCTTGAATGTAATCAAGTATTTGCCGTTGTGTGTGCTCCGGAATATTTGAGCACTGTGGATGACCTGAACAATTTGATTAATTAGGCTGCGTCGATGTTAATGAGTATTCTGGGTGTTTCCAACTATTTGGTGATCTTGACTGCTACGTACTATATGATGCTGACTGTACACACAGGTATAGTCTTTACTATTTGAACTGAGCTGATCTTCTACACAAAGGCCATTGTTTGTAAACAATACCATTGTCTTTCTTTGTGTCCGTAACACCAAGCCGATTACATACAAAAAAGTTAGAACTACATTGAATGTACATTGAATTATCAACCCTACCCTCTTAGTCAGTAGGTTTAAAATGTAAAGTGTCAGGATACAGATATAAGTTTTGTGTAGATGATAGTATTGTGTAAAGAATAAGCACAGTTCAAATAATAAAGAATTATATCTGTATCCTGGCACTACATTTTAAACCTACTGACTAAGACAGTAGGGTTGATAATTCAATGTACATTCAATGTAGTTCTAACTTTTTTTTATGTAATCGGCTTGGTGTTACGGACACAAAGAAAGACAATGGTATTGTTTACGAACAATGGCCTTTGTGTAGAAGATCGGCTCAGTAGAAATAATAAAGACTATTACCGTAGGAAAGTTACGATTAATTTCTATGGAGACAATAAAATTACTGTTATAGTTAGGTCGCCATAGAAGTAACGTCAAAAATTATATTTAGCAAGTTCATATAACTGTAAATATATACGAGTAAATTTACTCATTACTCCATAGAAGTAAAGTAGAAATAACGACATTCGTAGCCACTACACTAAAAGAAAAAAATAACTTATTTTCATTTTGTAAAAATATAGACTAAATTTATGTACTTTGAAAATATCTAGATTATTTTTTTCTCAGGAACTAATGAATCCAACCGAAGATAAACCTATGATCATTGTAAAAAGTATTAACTTCGAAAAAATAAAACACAACAGTTTAGTTTTGGGCCTTGTCTGGTGTCAATCAATAAATTTACCCCATAAAAGTTAGCCATCATAGCTCCTGCTGAAAAAGTCCACTGGCGGTTCTATCGGGAGTACTATGATTAAAAAATGCTTTTTTGTAGGGTAAAACTATTTTATAGCAACTTCCGGTACAATGTTTTGGTGTATTCAAAAATAAAGCAGGCACGGCAAAATAACGCTATTTACGAAAAATGCCTACAACACAACAGCCACTTACAATTTATTATTTTTGTTCCATAATGGATTTTAGTTTGGTGCCTTGTCAATCAAAAAAAAATCCCCATAAAAGTTAGCCACCATTCTCACTGAAAAATTCCACCTCTTTGTAGGGTGGGATCCCCTTGAAATATCGACAAACATTTCATCGAATGTGTAATTACACCGAATTTTATTTCATCGAAAACTAAGCGTATCAGGTTATCTTAAGCATTCTATACGTAGATTAGGTTAGGTTAGACTTGTGACCACAAAAAAATAAAGCTCCTGCACGTGGACATGCCTTTAGGTAAAATGAAAATTCGGCGAAGTGAACCGTTCTATGAATTGAGTTTCGAAATTTCAAGAGTAAACCTTGTATATTTTGGTGTATTCAAAAATAAAGTAGGTACTTACGTCCAAATAAAGCTCTGATTGTTCAAAATTTTAGCCTGATGTCGAATTAAGTATTTCCAAAAATAAAACGTATCTAGGTGTTCTGGGATAACACTAATTGACAAGTTTGCTACTGAGATTCGGTTGCGTCTACGTGTCTGCCGCATTTTATTTATCTGTCTAGACTACGCCATAAATGAGGGCGAGGGTCAGCACTTCGTCGCGTCGCCTGTGAAATGAAACCCCCAAATTAAATTCAGTGTATTCCATTTACTACAACTGTTTGGACGAAAATATTCTAATTAGTTATACTGGCTAGATGAACCTTTAAAGAAGCATGTTTTGATTCAATTCTAAAAGGTTTTGTTCGTTAACCGGTTTCCGTCGAGTTATTCACTCGGGAAATTTTTAATTTTACGGAATTAATAGTAGCCGATGTGTTAATCCAAAGTATAAGCTATCTCCATTTAAAATTTCATCCAAATCCGTCCAGCCATTGCAGGTTGAAGGAGTAACAAACTACCACACACATACGTTACACACATACACTTTAATAAGTAATTCTATATCTCCGTAGTTACATATGAAGCTACTGGAAGGTATTATCTAACGTCCCTTCTCTACCTCTTTATTGTAAGTACGAGAAATTATGAAAGTATTAGTATTTTCGGCAATTAAGCAACAAGTTAACCATGGCTGCCTTGCTTGTATAAGCATAGGCTATTTAAGTATAGAAATATGGGTGAGGACCAAAAAGTTGGACCCAATTTACGCTTAATTAATTAGTTAAAAATTAAGCGTAGTTAACCATATAAACAACGAAAGCGAAAAAGTTCTGCTGGGCGACGTAAAGTTTCCTCACGGTTGTATTGTATGACTATTTTTTGTCGCACAACGGAAAGTTTCGTGGATTATTTTTATTGAGTGAGTTTAGCATGCTCGACTTAACTGAATCGACTGTCCTGTCCAATTTTATTTTTTTAGTAAATTATTTTATATTTTTTTACAAAAAATTACAAGTTTGCTAAATCTGCCCAGTCGCTCCTGTAATGCGTACCAACAACATCTATTTTTAAAATTATAGATACCTTTTATGGTTTCCGTAGTCAAACTAGGAACCCTTATAGTATGTATGTATGGGTGAAATCTTACGGGTTAAATTTGACCCACTTTCCGTTAACGGAATGGGTTGAAATTTGGACCACATAATCATGTAAACCCGATGACAATGCAATATTATGGTATCTAAGAGGTGAGCTGATGATGGAGTCGAAAGGTGGCGACAGTATCTACAGTAGACGTCGTAGACCCACCATGTTAGGACTCTATAGTTTGATCTTGATGAGCAGATAAAGATTTTACAAAATGACTGTACGAAACAAAAGCTTATCCCAAAAATGTTTTTTTTTGACGGAAACTTATTAACCCCGGACCCAAAAATAAAAACCCAAAAATACTTAGTAATTATGTCAATAAATAATTCTCGATAAATATTCATTGACAACATCGGAACAGAGATTTTTCGGCTTTTTAGAGACAACTCACACACAACAGGTTAAAAAAACCTGAACCACAGTTATGACTCCAGAGAATATTAATAAGTAAGCCATAACTATTATAACAACGGCAAAACAAACGACACTCCACATGTTTCATTCAGACGGTTTGGATTTACATTTGTGATCATCACAAAGTTATTGGAACGGTGGACGAAGTTGGAACTAATGTAAACTCATACTAATCTTGCGTTTCCCAATAGACAGTGGCGACGCAATGGCGGGTAGGATAAATATGTTTGGCTGTAGTATGGGATGTGGATGCGTGCTGAATCAACGTAGCGTACGGACAGCGAGAGTGCCATGCGTACGATCGAGGGAGGCCGCTGGGTTGCCAGAGTAATAAGAATATTATGTGGCTAAAATACAGGAAATGTTGAACTTACCATGTTTCAATAAAAATATGCTGAGGGCAGCAATGTCATTAGTAAAGATTGATAAATTGATAAGACCCCGCTCCAGTGGCGTAACGATAGGGTGGCAGAGAGGGCAAATTGCCACGGACTCCCGGCCTGAGGGTTGAGGGGCCTAGTTACGCTATTGACCCCCTCAAGCGACCCAATAGTGAAAGAGACATGTCAGGATCGTAACAGGTGGAAATAACTGCCTAATCTCCTGGGAAACAGGCGCGATGTATATATACTAGCATATGAAAGTATGAGAGCGAGTGAAAGAGAAATACAAACCCTAAGGTTGTTTTAAGAGCTATTGCTCTGTACTGTACTTAGTGTACAACTATTCCATGGAACTTCACACATTGTATTAAGTCATGGCGTTGTCCATAACAAAATTCAAACTTAGTTCCTTCAAACATATAGGAGACACCATTTAAATTGCAATTTTTGTGCAAGGTCGTACGGATCGCTACCACCATTTTATCCTACCGCCAAGCATCAATGTTCGCATTGTTGTGTTCCGCTGTGGAGACAACCGGTTTAATTACTAGCATAGAAGAATTTCATCTTAGTCCTCAGGATTGGCAGCGAATTTGCGGTCTTAGGATTGCTGTCTTAAGTTTGTATTCATTCCATTTACCATCTCATTTGCCTTCGTCAAGATAATATTTTTAGCATATTCCAGTACTCTCTAACCTTGGGATTTTCCTGCTTCCGATTGACTGATTAGAGAATGCCATTGTGTATAAAATCCGCCATTAGTTCTTTACTGTGTATAGTACAATTAAGGGATCTTTGACTCAACTAATTGTTAAAATTCGAAAAAGGAATCTAAAATTTGACACATTTCCTTGATATTTATAAATTAGTTGCGGTTTTTAACAATTAATTTAACTACTGATCCAACAACAGGCCCTAACTCTGAATAAAAATATCATTGTGACAAGTGTAAAATTGCCATTTTAGCGACACAATCTCAACTAGCAACACTACACACAGGGGTGGCGGTGTGCGGCGATCGAACTCGCGGGCGGGAATAGTGCACTCTCGACTGCGGTCAGGGCGCGGCGAATATCTTATAATATAACAACAATTAATTAAGTAAACAGTGATGGAGCTCAAAGGCAAGGTAGCTTTGATAACTGGAGCTGCCGCCGGTATCGGCTTGGCGTATAGCGAGGAATTACTCAAGCACGGAGCTAAGGTAAATTTTAACTTGAGATTTTAATTCCATGCCTTTTTCAATAGTATTTATATCACGTTAAATTAAGTTAAATTTTTACAAGATTCATGTTGTATTCTCCTTTAAAATAATAATAAATACAATATTAAAAATATCTACATGACTAATCGTGTTGTCTTTCCGCGCTTCAAGGAAGAAAGGAAGTCAATATTCTAAGGTTCAAGGTTGCGAATGTTCAATGAAATGCACTGGGAAGAAGCCAAAGCAAAGTGTACAATTTAATTTCTTCCTTTAATTTACGGCGTTTAAGTTCTGATTTGCCGGTTCCCCGGCTTATTTGTACGTACATATTGATTTTCTCCCGGTCGTTGACGCGATTATGCACCAACGAAGTTTCCCGGTAGGTTCTCGCTGCCATCTAAGATAAAGACTGGCGCTTTTGAGAATAAAGAGCATTCGAGTTCTTATTTTGAATTTCGAAATTTTAAATTACGTGTTGTAATTTCATAGAAAACTTTGTCTTTGTTCAATCTCCCGTTTACAAGGGATATTATGGATCGTTGATGTACCTACCTACTGTCTACCTAATCTCTGTAAAATAATTGCGTAGAGCTTCGGGCCCGTGCTGATTGGTTAATTTGCTTGTCTCACGGGAAAACGAAACTATGCCTATAGGTATAGTTCTACCAACGAGGAGGGTTAATAAATGGCAGAATGTAAATATGTGTTGATAAAAAATAAATCAAGAACAGCACTGTGACAGCTCATACTCATAAAAAAACGGGAGAATCTCACACCAATTGATCTAGTCCCAAAATAAGCTCTACGCTTGTGCTATGGATACCTACTAGACAACTATGAATACTTAAATACATAGAAAACATCCAAGACTTAGAAACAAATACCTACGCGCTCATCACTCATCACAATCAAATATTATTAATTGAGTTTCTTTGACTTTTCTCAAATACTACACTCGCAACGCAACCTTGCAACGACTTTCAGTAATTTGCCTTGCTTGCAAGTATTATTGGCTTTTAAAATACTACTTAAAAAAACGTTTCATTTCACTCTGAATTCTACTTAATGATAAGTTTATTCGTAGGTATCCCTGTGCGACATCGATTCAGAAATCGGCGAGCAGGTCTCGGACGAGTTGGGCGCCAAATACGGGCGCAAAAACGTGCTCTTCTGTCAGTGTGACGTCACCGACTACCCGCAATATGAAGGTAATTTTTTAAAAGTCTACGTTCTGTGTGCGTTCACGTTATTATAAAACCTGGCAAGAGCATGTCGGACCATGTTGTTAGACCTCCCGACAAACTTAACCTTGCAAAAGTTATCGTCGGAAAACTGTTATCCCCATACATCGACATGGGTCGCGGTCAGTTTACCAACACCGCAAATGAGTTTTCGGTAAGTATAAACATTTGTTGGGGGAGGCCTATGTCCAGCAGTGGACGTCTTTTGGCTGACCTGACGAAGTAGATATAAACATTTAAGCCGTTTTTAACTCAAGAACCACTGAAGTCTACTTAGTAGCGATAGTGTTCCTATTAAATTAATTATGAAAAAAAACACATCCCCAAGTTAGGTGTAGGGGAGGTACAATAAAACAATAAAAAATCCTTGTTTTATTTTACTACTTTATTGGCGTGACTAATATTTATGCCAAATTACAGCTTTCTCGTACCAAGAATATCTGAGCTAGGCTGCAGACGGACAGACGGACGGACATGGCGAAACTATAATTGTTCCTGGTTTGACTACAGAACACTTATAAAAAGCTTCCTTTGCATTTTTGTTAACGAGTGTCTTATTTCCTTTTAATCGCTATCTTTTCTAGGTTTGTAAAAAATACGGTCAAGTCAAGACTGACAGCTCACACTTGACATTTGGCACAGATCGTAAATCAACTTCCGGTTAAGCTGTTTTTTTTCGTAAAAAATCATCCGTTTCCTTTCTCTCTATTAAATCACCAATGACGAGTGAAAGGAATGGGAAAGCCGAATTTTCAAATTTAGTGTTTAATTTCTAATCAACTATTTGATCATGTTTTGTAAGTAGGTGATATCCCGCATGCTTTACGTGATACATTGCGTCGCTGCTACAGCTCTTGGCTCAAAAATGTTAAAACAATCCGTCAATGGATTGCTACAAGCATGCGAGTTGTGGACTAACGAAACTGAGCTTAAAGGCGCGGCTTGATGCTCTTTGCTCGAGTTCATTTTACGGCGAGCGAAAGGACAGAGCTAAAAAGCAGTTATATAGGTCTGTCTTTCCCAGCTTAAACTAAATATCTTCGGGTAACCTTCGGGGAGGGAAGATGGCCGATTGAAAGATTTCCGGCTTTGTACTTTTGATTTATTTATTCTATTTTTTCATTTACTCTACACACTTGACACTGGCGAAATCACTGCGAAATACCGCGGTGGACCGCCATTATAAAAAAAAAGAAGTGCCTCAATATCCGCAATGTTCATGCATCGTGCATCTGTCCTGCAAGCGCTAAAACCTATGGTAGGAGCGTTTTGTTTTAACTATTCACTAGCTGTTATTTGAGACCTAGAGGATAATGTTACAAACTAGTTACGAGCGGCATGGAAACCTTTTAAGTAAAATCACAAAGGAAGGTAAAATTAAACCCGAAGATGACTCGGAGCCTGAAATTAGAAATATGATCTGAAATCGCGTGTACGACTACAAAAATAAAATCTAATTCCCTCGATGATTTAAATAAATTAGGTGACGTGTGGTCTCAGAGCGGTCTGCTGTCTGCTTTAGGACTTTTTCATAGTGTATACTATCAGCCCAATGGAACCCTGACCCACCATGGAACAGTGTAGTGTCACAGTGACATTATGATTTATTTATTTAATCTTTATTGTACAAAAATACAAATTAGAGTACAAAAGGTGAACTAACTAGGCATTAATGCCTAATGGCAGGCAGTTTGACCTTTGGGAAAAACAGTTTTTTTTGTAGGCGGTGGAATATTGTATGAACGCAAGCATCGACAATATATATATAAACATAGGCACATTCAAATAAATACATACGTAAATCTATGCATAGAAACAGTAAATACATATATAAATATGTATACCTACCCCATTTTGTTAACATTCGCCAAAAACGAGATACGTAAAATCTCGTCGGGAAGTAGCCCAAATGCCTACGTTCTTATTAACGAGCTGCATTGCTATGCGCCAGTCTATTTTTGTTGTGTGCGACATTTTTAAATGATCGATTACATGGGGGAAACTTTCGCCTTTCTGTTGTTTATGTTGGCCTTTTAGATGAAGGAAAGTGCCACGTGTACAGTAGGCGTGAAAAAAAATGGAGTTAGCTTCATTCGTGTTCACAAGCCATATAATAGTTTCAAGAACAAATTGAAAGAGCTAGCTTTGACGCTAGAAATGGACAGTTGCTCAGATCACTTTTTGTACCTAATTAATAATGGTGGTTTTTGTTGTTATTGTTCAATTAATAACGTTTTTGTTTATTTAATGTTCAGTTTAAACTTACATTATAACTATGTGTAATTATGTAAGCAAATAAGAATGCGCTTAGGACTTAGTTGTGATGTTTAACGTTTTAATTTTTTTTTGCCACAGCACCACGCTGAGCTGGTACACCGTTTCGGCTATTTCATTTAATCAGTTAAATAGGTTTTGTACTTTTATTTTTTGTTTTCTTAAATGTATGTGTTTTTTGAGTTCATTTAATAGCCGAATAAATGATTCTATTCTATTCTATTATATTCTATTCCATTACTTAATACGTGATACGTGAAGTCATACCACTTTTTAAATCGGGCGATATGAGTGATTTAACGAATTTCCGTCCCATTTCCATTCTACCCGTTTTAAGCAAAGTTTAAAGATATGGTAGGTCACTTCAATAGAAATAAACTGCTTAACAGTAATCAGTTTGGCTTCACCAGAGGGCGATCCACAACTGATGCAGCATCTGTACTCATTAACTATATATACAATATAGCGACCCGCCCGCGGCTTCGCCCGCGTGGAATGTATTATACATATAAACCTTCCTTAAGAATCACTCTATCTATTAAAAAAAACCGCATCAAAATCCGTTGCGTAGTTTTAAAGATTTAAGCATACATAGGGACAGACAGCGCAAGCGACTTTGTTTTATACTATGTAGTGATTTGGGAGAAATCTTGTGATGCAATAGGATTTTTTTGTGACCTTTCTAAAGCTTTCGATTGCGTAGATCATGCGACTCTTATATTAAAATTAGAACATTATGGTCTGTCAAATAATTCTCTAAATCTTATGTCTTCATAATATCTTAGTGATAGAACGCAAATGGTTGTTGTAAACCAAACAAAGTCTATTGGAGCAGCTGTTAAATTAGGTGTGCCTCAGGGCTCTATATTAGGGCCTTTCTTATTTTTGGTTTATATTAATGACTTACCACCCACGGTAGATAACCTTTGTGATATTGTGCTATTTGCTGATGATACATCTTTAATTTTCAAGGTAAATCGGTTATTTTTCACGCAGTTTTACAATATATAATGGACCCGATTCTGCAGTGGCCTATAAACTTCCTAATTTTATTTAGCCTTAGGTGTCGCTAAAACACTGCTATTCTATGAGCAGCTGTCATAATCAATTGACAGCGCCATGACAGCGCTAATTTGAATCTGACGCTTCTTATTTTAGGCGGTCTTATACATTGTCAGCTTGACATTCTGGAATAACACTGATTAAATCTGCCGTAAGGATTAGCAAGATGAAATGGCAGTGGGCCGGTCACATCTGTCGCAGAACCGACAATCGTTGGGGAAGACGTGTTCTTGAGTGTATACCACGGCTTGGCAAACGTAGTGTGGGACGCCCTCCGGCTATGTGGAGCGATGACATAAAAAAAGTGTCTGGCAGTGGTTGGAAACAAAAACCTGTGGCGGACGGAAATGGGCTGATGATGATGATGATGATGAAATCTGCCCTCTAAACTATGTCTTTAAATTAGACAATTTAGTTTTAGGCTATTTAAGCGATGTGCACGTAGAATCGGGTCCAATACCTACCTACGTATAGTCTTCAAGAAAATGCCCCCCGTTCCTCCAATTTCATTAGCTTCTAAATTGTGATATTTTTCCTTCAGAGGCCTTCGAGATGACGATCAAGGTGTTCAACCGTCTCGACATTGTGATCAACAACGCCGGCGTCATGAATGACCGGTTCTGGGAGCTGGAAGTGGACGTCAACCTGGTATGCTACCTTCCGTACCTCCAATTGATGTACTTATATGTTTCTGGCTGAATAGGAATAGGGCACATATGCAATGTTACATGTTACATGTAACATTGCATATGTGCCCTATTCCTATTCAGCCAGAAACATATAGAATAAACCTATTATAGAGTCCAACTAGCTAGCGGTGACACAAGCATTTGTCTCAAATTCTTTATATGGCAACAATTTTACCTATGAAACAAGCTGTCACAATGTGAGTACCTACTACAGTGCGACACAAAAGAGTAGAAATTAAATGAGGGCGCCACTTCTGACGTAAAATGCTTAAACATGGCAACAATTTAGTAATATGTTTATTTTTAGTTCCACTTTATTTCATTTCTACTCTTTTGTGTCGCATTGTAGGTACCTACGTACCTATCCAGTTACCGGCTAGTGATATTTTGAATTTGGCGCCTTTTTGTGTCACTAATTATAATTATCAACAAGTTTTTAAAGTTGTAGGTAGGTAGGTGTTGTAATTCTGTAGCTATGCCTACCCCACTCTGGGATACCAGGCGTGAAGGTGACAAGGTGTATGAAGGGATTTTTTGTCACCACTCGCTGGTCGGACTCTAGCAAAAGTATGCTTTGTCCCTTTCTGTCAATTCAAATGTCATAACAACAGATAAGGACAGAGCATATTTCAAACACACTTTTAGCTATAGCGCGTTTATGAATAGGTAAGAATTTTCAGGACTTTTGGGTAGGTACCTTCAGTAGGTAAGTAGGTTTTACAAAGTTGTAGAGATAGGTACTCTAGTCAGTACAGCTGATCACAAAGAAGTTGACGTGGTGGGCCTTAGTACAATTTTTTAAGTGGCTTATTTACAAACGTACATTTAAACAATATACATCGTTAAAAAAAAGTCATCAACTTTCCTAATCTTTTTAGAACGGCGTTATCCGCGGCACGCTACTAGCGTACCGCTTCATGGGCAAGGATCGCGGAGGCCAGGGCGGCACCATCGTCAACACTGCTTCCACCGCGTTCACGCGTCCCCAAGTCTCGACCCCCATCTACACCGCTACCAACTACGCTGTCGTGGGGCTCACCAGAGCTTACGGGGTGAGTGTGACGTCCCCACAAGTACCTATAAGATGAAACCGTCTTTACCATCGACTCCCATCAACACCGCTGCCACCTACGCTGTCGTGGGTCTCACCAGAGCTCACGGGATGAGTGTGACGTCCCCACAAGTACCTATAAGATGAAACCGTCTTTTCCATCGACCCCCGCCGCTGCCACCTACGCTGTCGTGGGGCTCACCAGAGCTTACGGGATGAGTGTGACGTCCCCACAAGTACCTATAAGATGAAACCGTCTTTTCCATCGACCCCCACCGCTGCCACTTACGCAGTCGTGGGGCTCACCAGAGCTTACGGGATGAGTGTGACGTCCCCACAAGTATAAGGTGAAACCGTCGACTCCTATCTACACCGCTACCAACTATATGCAGTCGTGGGTCTGCCAGTTCGGCTTTCTTGTTAGTTCTGACTATCCATTTGACCACTTGATAGTTTAAAAAAAAAGATCAATTATTATAATAAAAATAACTCTGAGCCGAGACCTTCGAAAGCAAGCCTTCTCTTTTCTCGTTTGCCGCCAGCACAATTGAGAAAATTTTACAATTAGGTGAATGCCTTCTCGGCTGTCGTTATATTTAATAAAATAAAAATAAAATTCAGGACCAGTATCACGTGGGTCTGACGGGCGTGCGCAGCTTGGTGCTGTGCCCCGGGCTCACGGACACCGGGCTGGTCAAGGAGATCCGCAAGCAGCTCATGTCCTCCGAGTACGAGGCGGCCTGGCAGCGGGACAACGCTAGTTGCAGCACGCAGAGGTGAGACCACTTTCAACAGCTTTACCTTTAGTACAGACGATATCATATCAGTCCAATGGACGCATCGTTGTCAATGGTTTTTACGCACAAGAAAATTAAGTTTAGAATAGTGTTTCATGGTAAGCAATGTGTGGCGTTGCTGGTGTTTATGGGCGGTGACTGGCTCGTTTGCCTCCTGTAGCGCTAAAAAGGCTATTTTCAGACGTCTAATCATGAAGTTTGCATGGTTGTTGATATTGTATCATTTCATATTTGTAATTTTCAGTTCAGAGCACGTCGGTCGAGCTCTGGTGGAGATCCTCACCAAAGGTCAAACCGGGTCCGTGTGGATCGTGGAAAACGGACAGCCGCCCAGAGAGTGGCGCGGATAACTCCCAACGGCACTGTCGTCGGCCCAGCCGCTGTACTGTGGATTTGACAACAGGGGCATGTTTCTCAAAAAGTATTAATCTAATAATATTAGTTTTTGTCTCTTTTTTTTTAGTTTTATTTACGAGGCAAAACACTAATAATATTAGACATTTTGAGAAACGGGCCCCAGCTAGTAAAGCCTCTAAGCCTAAGCAATATAATGGTCACGTGGCTGTTATTTGACAAAGTTCCGTTGCATTTTTTTCTTTCGGTATGTCAAATGTTATGGCCCTTCTAGACGATGATGAATGGCCCATTATGGGCCAGCGTAATATACGCATTTAGACCTTAGAGCGAGCAACATATTATTGCATCCCACTCTTACGCGTTACTCCGTCCCTTCTGATGGGTCATCGTGTAGAGGAGCCATGAGAGAAAGTCAAGTGCCGCCATGTCTTCCACACATTTGGCGAATATAAGCGAACACCACGCAAATTGAGGTGAGGTTTCCACTCCAGGAGAGAACGAAATCGACCAACCGGAATGTACAATACACACAAATTGCTCAAACAATGATTGATCATAATGATCGTATTCGCTTCTTGGAAACGCACTCTGAGAGTATACTAGGGTGATTGGACAAGGAATGATGTACACTTGATTCTTATTTTACATAGAAGAAGGGTTATGAATGAAATTACTAGCATAGAGGCATTCCATCTGAATCCTCAGGGTTGGCAACGCATTTGAAGTCTTAGGAATGCAGTCTTCAGAATTCAAAAGTCTGTGTCTAAGGCCCGTATTAATAAACAAATCTTGGCTGAGATGCGCGTCACAATATACGTCAAAGTAAACGTCAAGCAATAGAAAACTGTCATTATTGACGTATCTTGTGACGGGCATCTCAGCCAAGATGAGTTTATTAATACTGCCCTATGTCTATGGGTCTCAGGTCCCACTTATCATAAGGTGGCTCGAGTGCTTATGTACCTTCTCCTTGCCATTAAAAATATCTCAGAATTAACTGTTCAGGGGGGTTACCTAGCTTTCCAGTTCGGTTTACGCTGAGAAAAGGACAGCTATATAACTGCTATAGCTCTGTCCTTTACACTCGCCGCAAAACGAATTGCATAGCCACCAATTTGTTACCACTGGTAACAGCTGGGTTTTTTTTCCACCTGTTACCACTGGGAATAAAAAATCCCAGCTGTTACCACCAAATGTTTTAAGTGTAGTTATCAAATATTTTAGTGGTAACAAATGGGAAAAATATTCCCACTTGTTACCACAGAGTACTTTAGTGGTAACAGGCGGGAAAAACAATCCCAGGTGTTACCAGTGGTAACAAATTGGTGGTAACAGGTGGGAATAACCCGTAATAACCCCCCTGGCCATTATTGATGACTGTCAGTGTCCAAAACTGGTGCAATTACCCTAGAGATGTTCTCAAGCTCCTATAATCGCGTCTCTCTCGATCGCCAAGCATCACTGAATATGTAGGAGCGTTATTTCTAGTCTGATAAGATGATAAACTTATGATAAACTCTTTACGAAGTCGCGTGATGCATGAATGAATATTACCCAAGCTTGATCGTGTAACCCATTTAGGTATAACTTTAAAATGATCGGTAAAATTGTATCTGTCAGTAAGCTGCAGTTCTCGTTATTTCACCCAGTCTTGCTAGTAACTGTTTGGACAAAAATAATCCCATTAGGTAGTTATACCGTCCAGAGATAGACGGAGCTCCGCGTTTCTAGGTGCTTTGGCCTGTCGGGCCTTCTAAAACACTAGCATAACCTAAACCTACCTCACTTCTTAGATGATCAAAACCCGCTTGTCCAAAAGCCAGTATAAAAAATTGGAATATTTTTGTCCAAAAATGTAGATTATCGAACTACTATTGGACTGGTTGGAATAAACTGCTAAGATAATAGTGAAAAGCTGAGGGCAACATCAGCGTTTGACATGTATAGGTAATCATTGGACCCGATTCTTCAGTGGCCTCTATATTTCCTAATTTTATTTAGGTAGGTGTCGCTAAAACACGAGTAGCTGTCCTAATCAAATGACAGCGCCAATTTGAATCAGACGCTTCTTACTTTAGGCGATCTTATACATTGTCAGATTGACATTCTGGAATAGTACTGGTTAAATCTGCCGTCAAACTGCCGCACTCAGAGACGTCGATTAAATTTAATGCTTGTTCAAAGTTCCTGCTGTCACTTTCTTTGCTATTGGAATAGAATGAGACGACACGTCACTAAACGAGCATTTAATTTAATTGACGTCTCTGAGTGCGGCAGTAAACTGTCTTAAAATTAGACAATTTAGTTTTAGGCTGTTTAAGCGATCTGCACGTAGAACCGGGTCCTGTCATGAATATTTAATTACGGACAGATTTGCCCAGTTTTTCGTTAGGCTTGGGATAGTACCTATCCATTTTGAGAACTTTTATAATGTTTGTGAGCAAATGGTGTTTTATATACTTACATACGAAGCTTATGTATTTATTTATGAATATACATAATATATTCACTTTAAAAACACAATATGTACGCGAAGTGGTTGTGTAAATATTCTGTTTCCCTAGATTAGGAAGGTTTTGAGTAAGAAACTGAGTTTATATTGTATAAAATATATTTTACAAAAATATAGTTGAGTAAGAATAAAGTTAGACAATGTATTGTGTACCTATACTTTGAATCTGTCTGTAAACGTAAGGTCTTGTATAATAATAAAAATAAGTATGTTATATAAGCACATACTTTGTTATATTACAGCTTGGAAGTTACGATGTCAGACATTTCGTTTATGTGTAAGTTCCGAAGTTTGAAATCGACCTAGAATATTGACTATGATTATGAATGGGTTTTACAGTTTTTTACAAGTTTGTTTAAGTTAACTAACGATAATGGTTGCGTAAAAGCTGAGATTTTTGATTTGCAATAAAAGTGAAAAAATATTAGTTGTTTTGCTTCATGGCCCCAAAAAAAACGAATACAAAAACAAAACCATTTTTGAAGTTTGTAGTAAATGTATATTTCATATTAATACAATCACCAGGTACAGTTTTTGAGTTACAGATTTTTACAAATAGGTATAATAATGTGGATTGTCAACTTTGCAATTTAATTGAGTAGGACTGACAAACAAAATCACCAATTAAACACGAAAAATAAACTGTCCTTAACTCGATTTGATTGAGAGTATATGAAATCTGTGATAAAACTCTAGCAGAGCCATAAACATGCGGCGGAAGACCGGAACATACACCACGACTGATTGCAACACAACGCGGCGCTGCCGCGGGACAGCAGACCTACTATCACATCGTATTTACGCTATCACTAACAATAAAACAGTCAATAAAACACTAAGTCATCCAATTATTTCCATTCATTTAGGACTAACTTTACCATCGCCACTTAAACAAGCAACGCCTCTTCCTTAAATCATAAAATTTACTATCAGAGCGAAGAGTGGAGCCGATTGCCGATCTATCTTGATAATGGTAAAATTAAACCTTCACAATTTACAAACACGGTACACTGTAAGTAGGGCTGCTGCAACATTTCCTAGTCATTGCTAAATTTTAATTTGTGGAAGTGCAATGACTATCGAAAAAAACACGTTCATATTTATCTAACTTTTACAACTTTAGGCACAAACCTGCGCACATTACATACGAAGCCTGAGGAAATATATATTTAGTTGGGCATGTTATAAATAAAGTCTTCAATTATACTATGCCGGGCTTCCAACTACATAGCCTCGATTAAATTTACAAGAAGGCGTTCCGCGCTTACTCGTTCGCCCAACGACACGGCGCTGGCGCCTCGCCGCCGCTGGCGTGACGTCACGAAGCGGCGGGCGCCGGAGCTGGCCGTCGTAGTGAAGCTCTCTCACTCGTATACTTATATGATACTGCGGCGAGCGCTCTCGGACAACCGTTTGTTCGATCGCTTGCTCACGGGAATTTCCAGCTTACTCCTTCCATTATTGGATACAACACTATCACACCAAAGCAATGTCCTTCAACTTGAATCCTTACCACGATATATCTTCCCGGAGAGACAAACTTTCTTTACCCTTCCATATCAATTTACATCTATGAAACACTTGAATCACCGACATACACTTTTCCGTTACTTTCCATTTGTGATTAGTCCTCGCGACAATAAATTAAGATTCGGTGTATCTTCTGCATCGCGACGCCTACTTGGCTGTGGAAGAAAAATGGGCACTCATAAATGATTTTGACAAATAGTGACTACAAAGCGAGCAGACAAGCACACATATTCAAATACACAAGCACACACGTTCAACTTATCACCCCGCTGCATGCGTCAGGGGTTAAGAGGATTGTGATGCTAAAAAATTCCATATAAAATGCCATAACGCATCTCTTCCTATGTTTTTATTACTATTTTTAATATGTTATAGATATTATGAAAATATGTTTAAGATTTCCTTCCCAAGAAAATATTTCTTAAATAAAATTGTAATTTATTTATATTGTTAACAAGCTCTTATATCCAAATAAAATACAAGACTTCTACAAGACTAATACAAGATGTAAAAATTGTAACGATACTCCGATTGTATATTGTTTATTTATAAGTCCAAACTATTGAGGCATGAAAAAGTTATGGCGGAACAAAGAAACGTACATAACTAACAAAATCGATAAGTTGCAAAATGTACCTTACTGATTAACTTCCTAAGGTTTATTTTGCAGCTTATTTAATTTCTTGTTACGCGGTATTGCGGTTTCACCGACGATACATACATGCGTACATACATGAAACCTAAAAACATTACCCTCCTTTTTTGGGCAGTTGTGTAAAGTCTATGACAACCCTAGGTAAGTACTGTGGCGTTGTGCGGCGTCGGCATTTACGCAAACATTACTCTTTACACTATGGCAGTGCTGTCAGCCGCGGGTGCGTCATCGAGAGGAATGGTTACGCTTTGCGTTTCTATCATTCTTTATAAAGTTAGGACGAGTGTATTGATGATTGTGGTATAAAGGGTTCCAACAATCAACGTCAAGCCGAAAGGGCAAGCGGTGACAGTAATGATAAAGAAAACAGTAGGTACTTAAAAACTTGTAATCGAGAAAATGTACATCCTGTGATGATCGTCTAAGTGCTGTGATGAGAACAAATCTTCACTTTTCTTCTAATTTTGTTTTGATGTAACCCTGAATAACTTTTCCGTAAATAACAGTTCAAAACTAAACCATGACTACCTTAATTTTAAATATAATATCCCATCCCAAATCCCAATTGTTTTGAAGTGACTGTATTGAAGAAAAAAAAGTATTACGTTATTTTGGCAACTAACTTTAAAAAATGGCACATTAATGTGGTTGAGAAAAAAAAACCCTGCGAAGTATCAGCGTTCCTCGATCGGGAATACCCCAACAGGTAGAGGATTACAAAGGCTAATTTTTTATCAGTTTGATGTACAGTTCTTCTTCTAGCGCTCCCCAGTAAAAAAAACGAGTGGATTTAAGTCGGGTGAACGGGCTGGCCATGTAATAGTGCCAGCCCACATTATCCACCAAAAAATGCAAGAAAAATAAAGATTTGGAGACAGTAGCAGCGTTCCTCAATCGGGAATACCCTGACAGGTGGAAGTTTAGAAAGGCTAATTTTTCCAACAGTTTGAAGCACAGTTCTTCTAGCACTCCCCAGTAAAAAAAAACCAGTGGAATTAAGTCGGGTGAACAGGCTGGCCATGAAATAGTGCCAGGCCCACCTTATCCACCAAAAAATGCAAGAAAAATAAAGATTTGCAGACACTGCACTTGGGAGGTCATCACAGGTGTTATTTTTTTAGATTTTGGTTTGTGTGGCTATAATTTTAAGTGCTAAGATTTTATTTTTGTTTTTGTCATTTCTGTCACCGCTAGGCTTATTTCCCCCTTCAGCTTGACGTTGTTTTAGGGGACACCTGTAGATTGCTTCCAAAATCAATATTTGGGGATGGGCGTGGTGTGGTTTCGGACAACGAGGCTACATTAAGGGAGAGTTGCGTAGACAAGGGAATAGTGTAGTTAGTTACATCAGACAGTTATATACATGTATAGTTACCGGCGGCGAGCGAGGGTTGCTGCGGCGCGGGCGGCGCGTTGCGCGCGCGCGGCTGGTGGTGGGGCGGGTGGTGCGGCGCGGGGTGCGGCGGGGGCGGGGTACAGCAGACAGCTCTATACATGTATAGTTACCGGCGGCGAGCGAGGGTTGCTGCGGCGCGGGCGGCGCGTTGCGCGCGCGCGGCTGGTGGTGGGGCGGGTGGTGCGGCGCGGGGTGCGGCGGGGGCGGGGTACAGCAGACAGCTATATACATGTATAGTTACCGGCGGCGAGCGAGGGTTGCTGCGGCGCGGGCGGCGCGTTGCGCGCGCGCGGCTGGTGGTGGGGCGGGTGGTGCGGCGCGGGGTGCGGCGGGGGCGGGGTACAGCAGACAGCTATATACATGTATAGTTACCGGCGGCGAGCGAGGGTTGCTGCGGCGCGGGCGGCGCGTTGCGCGCGCGCGGCTGGTGGTGGGGCGGGTGGTGCGGCGCGGGGTGCGGCGCGTGCGGGGGGTGCCCGCGCCCGCGCCCTCCGCGCAGTGGCCTCCAGCTGGGGAAATACGACATGCTACGTCACCTATAGCTTACTGCCCAGTGCCTACCAAACACACGCTACGGAGACCCGAGCCAAGCGTGTTCCCACCTGTTTCCCCTCCTTTGTTACCTTCTTTTACTGGTAACAACCGGGTTTTTTTTCCATCAGTTTCCACTGTGACAACGAATGTTGGTTTCCAATCTGCATAATTTATTTTTGTAGTAATAACTGGGAATTAGTCCTCTCATTAGTTACCACTGGTAGCAGATGGGAAAAAATACCAGCAGGTACCACCATATTTTGAAGAAAAAAAAAGCCAACAAAAAATATGTACTAATTATAAAAAATATTACATATCTTTTCAAATATTAAACATTGTCTTTAAAAAAAAAAGGTAGTAACAGGTAAGAATAGCCCTTGGAAACAAGTTTGTAAGAAACTACAGTATCTAGAAATACCAACAAATTAACTGTTATACAGGGTGGGAGATTCATCCGTCCATAAGATGCACCTCAAAAAGTTAGTCATCGACATCCGTGTGAAGCAAATGAAGGCAAAATTAAATTCGTCTCTCAAAGATAGGCCCATCGTCTTCCAACATGACGGCTGCCCGGCGCATTGGAGCATTGCTGTGAGGGAGCATCTAAATAACGCCTCCCCTTAAATAACTCATGGATTGGCCGGGGTGGTCCAATTGCCGGGCCTCCGCGGTCACCAGACCTCACTCCGATCGATTCTTACGTTTGGGGAAGGGCTAAGGAGTTGTTGTACGTAACCGAAGTCGAACCGGGGGCGGGGCCAAATCAACGTTAGTTTGCGACCGGTCGCCAGGTGATATGGATCCGTCCCTATGTCAATCTACTTGTCCGGTAGTTGACATGGCTAACGGCCGAGGGTGGAGCTCACAGTTGCGTTGATACCTAAGGCAAGACTGGTTGTGCTCCTTCCCGAGGTTGCTGCCTGTTAACTACTCGGTTTCCCCGGATTAAACGAGTAGAACCGAAATAACTAGTCAAACTCCTGATCGTCCTTCATTCACCCTTCCATGTTTCCTGTAACTCCTTTCCAATAAGCTGCAAGCGATGTCGTGGCATGTCGCAGCGGGCCTCCCATCCAACAGTATAGGATGGGTAGCGGTAAAATGCCACCCGCGTGTTTGTGCCGTGCGCGGGGACCCGTACGGGTGGAGAACGAGATCCTGGTAGGTTGAGTTTGAAGAGGGTCGGAGTCGTTACCCTCCGATAACAACACGCCACTTTGGCTCGGGATTCATCTCACACGGGAGGTTCTGGCCCAGCCAGTCAGAATCAATCGGCTGTTGCGTCTACAGTAGTCTGGCCGCAGGCGAGTGTTCTGGGGTGCTGAGGTCAGTAGCCGGCGGTGTACGGCCCCGAGTCGCCGTGGTAGGTGACGGAGGGCTTGACACCGTGCGGGCTCACTCGACAGCTCACCTTGGGATGCTATATCCGGCTCGTATCCCTGATGCGTCAAAGCATCCCCAGTAGGAGGGCTCCAAGGAGGGTGGGGAACGAGTGGGACGAATTTTAAGGTGTGATTTTTATGGATACTAAAAAACCAAAATCGACGAAAGCTGAACCCTCCGCAAGGAGTGAGGCAAAGGCGCTTAGCGCATTGACGGACTGTGAGGTGAGACGCCGACCTGTCACAGACAGGGACGCGGGATCCGGTAACAGTCGAGTTCGTGGGCCCGTAGGGGCAGATAGGGCGCTTCACGCCAAGGGCAACAGCCGTAGTGTCGCCGAACACCCCAAAGGCACGAGCCGACCTCTCCCCTCGGGGCTGACGGAAGGACGCGCTGGCCTCCCTACCAAGGGAGCGACCGGCGTAGGTGCTGGAAGGGCAGACGGTGTAGCGGAGGCAGGTTGCAGCAAGGAGGGCCTCCCTACTCCTCTGGATCTAGCATCCCCGAAACCACCCCCTGCAAGCTTCCAGCCGGAAGGGGGTGTGAAGAAAGGGAGCAGGAGACAGAGGAAGAGGGAAGCGCAGGCTGCGGCGCTTCAGCGTCTGGATGCCGGCCCAACAAGGGACGTCACCGCTGAAGCGAACGCAGCAAATAGGGCACTGAAAAGGCCGTTGGTATCACCGAAAACCAGTGGTGACTCCAAAAGGACGAGGGTAGGGTCGTATGCGGAGGCACTTTCCAGTGTAAAGGTGGCGGTGATACCAACGACCTTTCCAGCCAAGAAGATCTTGGGGTGTCATATGGCGGCCATTCAGGGGGTGGTAATCCAGCGCCTCCTGATCATCCCCAAGCCACTTCCCGACATCAACTTCGGGAACATTGTGGGAGGCGCCCTTCACATCAGTTGCGGTGACAAGGCATCTTCCACGTGGCTCAGCTCCCTCATAAGTGAGGGAGATATTGCGGGGATGAGCCTCAAGGTCGTGGATGCCAAGGATCTTCCAAAACCAGTAAAGATGGCCTGGAAGACGAAGATAATTGGCATCCCCGACGCAAGGGTGGTGTTCAGACTGCTCCAACGTGTCAACGAGCGGCTGAACACCGACCAATGGAAGGTAGTCGACACCTCGGAGTCGGCGGCTGGCACCCGGCGCATCATACTGATGGACCGGGAGTCAGCGGACGTGATCCGAGAGGCCGGCTACACTCTAAAATCAGGGATCGACGTCAGCGCTTTTAAGCTCTTGGACGATGCCGAGAAGAGGAGTGCTGAAGTCGATCCTGAAGAGGCTCCCTGCGCTGTCGAGGCTGCAGAGGTGGTAGCGGACGAGGAGTCGGTGGGAGCGGACGAGGTTGACAGGGTTGGAGTGGACGAAGGGCCGCGTGGGTGTCGGGAGCCGTCACCGGCATCGGTGACGACATCTGAGAACCTGCGCGACCTTGCTACCTTGGGAACCCCTCTTCGCCCATGTCCGAGGACTCCCGAGTCGCCGGCGGAGGCTGCTGACCTCAGCAAGCCGAAGCCAACTTTACAATAAAGAGCCATGGGAGGCATAAGGTGCGTACAAATTAATTTGCAACACAATAAAGCTGCCACAGCCCTTCTGGCGAAGCAGCTAAAGAATGATAAATTCGATGTAGCCCTGATTCAATAACCATACATATACAAGGGCGAGATCAGGGGACTAAATGGCACGGGAGGGGTTATCTATTATCTCTGCCCCGAGAATAACATGAGGACTTGTGTGTATGTCAAAAATGGCATAAATGCTATTCCTTATAATGCTTACTGTTCCAGGGATCTTACCACTGTTAAGATCCAGGAGAAGAGGTTAGGCAAGACTCTCATCATCTCGTCTGCCTACCTCCCTTACGAAGCGACGGACCCCATCACACCTCAACTCCGGAGTCTGGTCGCGACTGGCAGTCAGGTGAACACCGACCTGATCATCGGCTGCGACGCCAATGCACACCACGTCATCTGGGGCAGCTCGGATGTTAACAAGCGGGGAGAGAAGTTACTGGATTTTCTGGTGAGCTCTTCTTTACAATTACTTAATAAAGGGAACAGCCCAACCTTCGTCAATGCTAGACGCGGAGAAGTAATTGACATAACGGTGGCGTCCAACCACATTTATGAAGATATTCACTCTTGGCATGTTTCCAATGAAATCTCACTTTCAGATCATAGGTACATATGCTTTAGGTACAGGACTGACATACCAATTGAAACTGTGCACAAAAGAAAACCTAGGAACACCGACTGGTCATCTTTCAAACAGGACTTAAAGGTAGAACTAGGGGATCCAAAAGGTAAGCTCAATTCTATTATTGACATTGAATTTGAAGCGGACAATATGGTACGAGCGTTACATACCGCGTGGACCAATAATTGCCCGGAAAAACGGGTGCTAGCCAAGAAGATACCCTGGTGGAACCCTGAGATAACCGAAATCAGAAGCGAAACAAGGGCGATCTTCAATGATGCGAAGGCGACGAATGACTTTAGCATGTACGCTCACAAGCTCACAGAGTATAACAAAGCTGTAAGGAAAGCAAAAAGGAGTGCGTGGCGGAACCACTGCAACCAAATAGGCTCGATACCAGAAGGTATGAGGCTCACAAAGGCACTAGCAGTAGCAAGGTCAACTCCGCTAACATCAATAAAAGATGACAAGGGAAGTATGACTGAAACGGGTTTAGATACCCTGAAAGTTATGTGTAGCACACATTTTCCCGGCTCCATTATACGTGAAAGCGAAATAGACAGTGTACCAATCTGTTTGTCAGAGCAGACAGCACGCACAACAAGACACAATTGGGACACTGCCAAAAAGGTAGTAGACGATTGCAAGATACGGTGGGCACTATCCACGTTCCAACCGTACAAAGCACCGAGCCCGGACGAGGTATACCCCATCCTACTACAAGAAAGCGCAAATATAATTGTACCGCATTTAAGCAGGCTGTATAGAGCGTGCTTAGCCTTTGGGCACGTTCCACGCGTTTGGAGGCTTGTAAAAGTGATCTACCTGCCAAAACCTGGCAAAGCAGATTACAGCGATCCCAAATCATACAGACCAATAAGTCTATCATCATTCTTCCTAAAAACACTGGAGAAGCTGGTAGACAGGCACATAAGAGATGGACCTCTAAGGCGGTATCCGCTGCATAAAATGCAATGCGCGTATCAACCGGGTAAATCCACAGATACTGCAATTCATTTTGTAGTGAATAAAGCTGAAAACGCACTAGAGAACAAAGAGATATGTCTTGCGGCATTTCTCGATGTGGAGGGTGCATTTGATAAGACTACGTTTGAAGCCATAAGCACAGCAGCTGCTAGGCATGGCATTGAACCAACCATTTGCAAATGGATAGGCAACATGCTAAACAGTAGACTTATAAAGTCAAGTCTTTTGGGCGATGTCCTATTCGCCACAACGACAAAAGGGTGTCCCCAGGGGGGGGTTCTCTCACCGACTCTATGGAGTCTGGTGGTAAACTCACTCCTAGAGGAACTCAACACAGGCCCACTACACACGGTTGGGTATGCAGATGATCTCGTGATACTTATCAACGGGAAGTTCCCGGGAACAGTATCGGAAATCATGGGAAATGCTCTGGAAAAGGTGGAAAGATGGTGTATTAGTCATCAACTATCCATCAATCCCAGCAAAACTGTAGTAATTCCATTTACTAAGAAAAGAGACCTCAAACACATTAAACACCTCAAGCTGTTTGGTAAGGTACTAGAATTGTCAAGTGAGGTAAAATATCTAGGCATAATACTAGATAAAGAGCTCACTTGGAAGAAGCACGTGGACAACGCTATAACAAAAGCGTTGAGAGTGTTCGGAATGTGCAGATCAGCATATGGTAAGACATGGGGCCTTAACCCTAAAGTACTGAAGTGGATCTATACCATGATGGTAAGGCCTATAATCATGTACGGCTGCTTGGCCTGGTGGCCAAGAACAATTTTAAAAACATGCAGAGACTCTCTGACCAAGGTGCAGAGGGTGGCCTGCATGGCTATAACAGGGGCGTTCAGAACGACGCCAACGGCGGCAATGGAGGTTCTACTAAACCTACCACCACTGCATATCGCCATACAGTCTGAGGCGTGCAAGTCGCTGCAGAGGTTGAAAGAGACGGGCCTATGCAACGATGCAGCGCTTAGAACCAGACACACCAAAATGGCACACAATGGTTCTCTAGACAGAATACTGACGATGGGTTGCGACAAAATGCAGCCTAAGTATGTATTCCGAAGGAACTTCAATGTCCACATTCCGACAAGGGATGAATGGATGGATGGGTTGCACCTATTAGAGGATGACGACGCGATATGGTATACGGATGGCTCAAAAATGTGCTCCGGTACGGGGGCGGGTATTCACGCCAAGGACTATAACAGCAGCATAAGTATGGGCAACTACGCAACGGTCTTCCAAGCGGAGCTATATGCGATAATTGCCTGTACGCAAGAGAATATAAGTAGGACTCCGCAGGGTAGAACTATCTATATTCTAAGTGACAGCCAAGCGGCACTTAAGGCGCTGACAGCGCCTAAAGTAGACTCGAAACTAGTCTACAATGGCATCCAGGCCTTAAACAGGCTTGGTAGGAAGAACAAAGTGAAACTGATGTGGATTCCAGGACACGAAGGCTATCCCGGAAATGAGGCCGCGGACGAGCTGGCAAGGGAAGGGTCCAAGGGCGCATACGTCGGACCTGAACCATTTGTGGCACCGTCACCGGGCACCATAAAAGCAGCCCTGAACAATAACACCCTAGTAAACCACCAAAAAGAGTGGAAAAATAGCTCTTCATAGAAAGAGTTGATCAGAGCTGGACCAAAAAACTTTGGAAACTCAGCAGAAGACAACTCCGATATATTGTCGGAGTGTTCACCGGGCACTTTGGGGTCAAACATCTCCTAGCAAAGATGGGCCTTTATGACAATACAGATTGTAGAATGTGCGGCGAAGAGGCGGAAACAGTGAAACACTTAGTGTGCGAATGTGATGCCCTCGCCGGAGTAAGAATGAAAATCCTCGGTTGTGGCTACCCGGAATCAAGCGATTTCAAAGCCTTGCCATTGCACTCCACTATCCGGTTTCTGGAAGGGGTGGACGCTGCATTGGATTAAGCGCTAAAAGAGGGGTAATTACACAAAAGATCCCATAGGGTCGAAGTGTATCCGCAAGGACCCCATATACAAGATAAGATAACCGAAGTCGAAAATCGTGAAGATTGAATAAATCGGATAAATGCTGCCTTTGATGTAATGAAAGCAGAGATGCTGCTCAAAGTAACGACTGTAGAAATGAGAAATCATGCATAAATAATCAAGGGTAGCAATTTTACCATTTTTTATAAATAAATTACATAGTTAATGATCAACTTCTGTGTTTTCTTTATTTCCTGTAGTTATCACTTTCCTCAAAACAAGAGTTTCGAAAAAAAATGTCGGCCTTGTTAAAGTTGACGAATAAGTCGAATAACTTAAGCTGTTTTTAAACAAATTGGGATTATTGTGTACCGATCGAAAGGGTATATAAACTGAAGATGTTTTTGAAAAATTAGAAGTAGTCAATCTTTTTTTTTAAATGCAATGCATAGTTGGCGGTTTAGATTTCTTTTTACCTCCTTTTGTGGCTTGAGGGCCCGTAATTTTTTTTAGCTATCGTGGTGCACCAAATATTAAATTTGTAATATTTTAGTATCAGCCCAGATAAAACAAGAGTAAAAATGTTGCCCGGTTTATCATTTAAAAAAAAGTTATTTAGGTTTTAAATCTTCAAAACGGACAAAAAACACAAAGGATGTTTTTTTTTCGTGGACCGGGTAGCAAGTGGCCCCACCTATTTCCCTATGTACCATCTGCCAAACACCCTGTATAATGTAAAGTAGAGTAACCACAGAATTAGTTTCCTGCTATTTCTTTCTGTTGGGGGTCGATTATAAAAAAACCTAGCATATGAATTGACTTAGATTCGATAATCAAAATTGTGTGAGCAATGTGTGTTGCCTTACGGTTGGTGCTGCTGGTTGTGCGGGTTGTGCGGGTTGTGGTGGCGCCAGGCGCCGCGGCCGCGCCACAGGCCGCGCCGCGCCAGGGCCACGCCGAACGTCTCCGAGTTGAGCTTGCGCTCCGTGCGCCAATCCGTCCGCTGGCTGCGACCCTTCGATCTGAACACACAACGACCATTTAAACCACTTTCATTTTTTGCATATTGGATGGCAAGTGAATTTTTATGTAAATCCACTATGAAAATAAATAAAAGCACGAACAAAACTATGGTCCTATTTAAAAACAGAAATCCAGAACTTAAAGCCCATAAATAAAACTCTCCATGTGATCAACCTTTTGTGCCAATTGACCGCCTCAATTCGTTATTCGTGTTTTATATAACGTAATAAAAACTGCGTTGTCATTAAATCATAAATTAAATCAATCTATCACAAAACAAGTAATGCTCCGTCACCAGCCCTGTTTTACTGCGATATTGTTTGAAAATAAAATAAACAAATAATCATACAGTCTCTCTGACCTCTCGACGGCCTCGCAGGAGATGTTGTCGAAGAAGCTCTTAGTCTTGTCGTAGCCCGAGTACCCGTCGTCGTCGGGCTCCGGCTCGCCAGCGCCGGTCTCGTTGCCAGAATCGTCCTTCTTGTCTATCTCGCCCTGCGTCACCTCCTGAGACAAAGGGTTATGGTTATTATTTGGAGAGTTGAGATAGGCCTTATGTGCCGCTTAGGCCACTGCTGATCTATTATGGCAGCCCTTTGTCTACACCTGACCCGCAAAGGCCCAATGCGTCCAGGAATTTCCAGATGCTTTGGGCAGTGGATTTTATTGTACGAGGGCTGCACTGAAAATTTCGGGAATCTAATACTTACAAACATATTTTTGACACATAATATCTTTTTATAATCTCTAAAAATTCATTGTACTTTTGTAGTCAATAACAAAAAAAATACAACTAAATGTTCAAATTGCTAATAAATATTTCTACTCCCTTCAAAGTGCATATTTTTTTGTACACATATGGATGAAATTGTGTACCAAAATTATTTTTAGTTTTTTAATTTACAGTGGGCTGCAAAAGTGCATGGACAGTTCGGAAAGATAATGCTCTGAGGCAAACTGACGCTATCTATCTGCTCGTAGTAGTTCAACAAGATCTTACTATACTAAAAAACCTAATTAGATTCCAACATACGTCAAAAAAGTGTTGCCATTAAAATGACATATTAGGTGGATCGGTAAATTTTCACTTCTGTAAATGTTATAGGTAGCTGTTTATTTTATTTATAATATTAAAGGCAACATTTAATTATCCTTCTTAAATAAACAATCTTATTTAAATACTCGTCGCAAAAAAAGATATTTAATTAAATTGTTTTATAGGAGAAAAGTTTAAATAACAATGGCAATAACTCAGGGTTTAATAACATTTGGTACCAATTATTATTCTCATTATGTGCGATTACATTTTTAGGAAAAAAAATCAATCATATTTTTACGTACGTCTTCAAAACTTGACCGAAATCTTCAAAAAATCTTCGTCTTCTAAAAATTATCAGTTGATCATGTGTGGTAACCTTTATGGTGGACATGGTGGTTCTGTGGCGGCCATAACATCTATTGTCACTTCATTCGACATCTGACGTTTGGATAGCTCGAATGTTTTCTGTACCTATTCGCCCCGTGGTGATTTCCATTGTTAAGTTTTTGTTTTCCGTTAAGTTTTTGTTGTTTCATTTCGTTATTATTTTGACCTTTATCATATTGTGGAAATAACTTATATTGTTTCATTTAAACATAATTATTGTACCAAAAGGTTGGTTTTTCCTGAAACGTCACAATGATGATGACACGTGTAACTGTGACATTTCGCCATCTTTGGTAATTTTTTTGACGTATATTGGAATCTAATTAGGTTTCCAAGTTTAGATGGCGTTGTTGCAGGTAATGATCTAAAAATATGAAGAAAAAAAACCGCATACATCAACTAACCATTTTTTCTTTATTTCATAGATTTTATATTTTAGTATAATAGCTGATTTAAGTAGTTTCAAAGTAATAGTCAATTCCAAACTAAGAGGTTAAATTTAGCAAAAACATTTCATCCACGATGTGGATTCGAACCCGGGACACTCGGCGTTCTGAACGTTGGCGGCCTTGTGCCATCGGGCCATCAAACCATTTATTATTGGGTCGAAATTAATTACCAGTTTATTATGATTTGCTTATTTTCGCATGACACGGAAACACGTTAAGTATTACTACTAGGAGGATAGACTAAAGATTTATAAATACCAGACTGATTATTACAAAGACTTACGCTCGTTCGTTCGTTAGCTGCTTAATCAATTGCCTTTGTTGTGTAGATTTACTTTCGTTGAAATTTCCTTAAAAAATGACTTCTCGTTGCAATATTGACCTAGTCAAAAGATCGCAAATAATTGCATTGCACAGTGAAGGCAGAAATTTGTCAGAAATCGCTAGAGAAACCGGTGTTAACGTAAGTAGTCATTTTTTTAGTCAACTTTCTATAAAATAATTTCGATATAGTCTTTATTTATTTTATTTTATATCTTTAATTGTTATTATAAATGTCTGTTTTTTTTTATAGGAAAACTGTTGTTTTATGGGTACGGCGGATTGAAGAGGAGGGATCTTTGCTACCCCGGCAAAGAACGGGTAGACCACGACTCATAAGCATACCCCAGCGTCAAGCCATGGTGAGGGAGTATGAGGAAGATGGATTTAAACCAACAACCCACTACGCTGGTTTATTCAATACGAGTGCGGATACTATTCGTCGTGTTCTTCACAGTGAGGGTCTCATCATCGTAGGCATGCTGTCAAACCCTTGCTAACAGAAAGCCATAAAAGAGCAAGGTTCTCTTTGGAGTATTTCAATTTTGACTGGAGTAATGTCATCTTTACAGATGAAAAGACTTTTAAATCGAGCCAACACGGACGACTAAGCTTGTGGCGCCGAAATATTACTCGGTATAATGACAATCATGTAGTGCCCAACATGGAATCTGGTCGTATAACCGTAAATATGTGGGGATGGATGAGTGCGGCTGACCCAGGAGAACTGGTTAGAATTCCCAGGCGAGCGAACAGTGTTCATTATGTGAAAATGCTGGAGGACACCATGTTGCCCACCGTTCGCAATGTGTATCCAGAGGAGGAGTTACCGGTGATAACGTTTGTGCAAGATAACTGTCCCATACACCGTTCACGAAGTGTGAGGGAGTGGTTTGGTCAGCACAATAATATTAGGGTTATTCCCTGGCCTGCAAGGTCACCGGATTTAAATCCAATCGAAAATTTATGGGATATTATTATCCAACGTTGGGACCACCAGAATGAGCGAACTCCGAAAGCCTTAGAAGACCACTGTTTAAACATTTGGGATAGTATTCGTGGTTCCAATCTGTGTCAGAATATTATCGGTTCAATGCGTGCTCGAATGCAAACTGTAATCGAACAGAGTGGGAGATATACTCGTTATTAAAGTTTAGTATATAAGTAATTCGAGTGGACGACTGGAGATCGGGTTAACGTAAGTAATTATTACAAAATTGAATATTATTTTCGCTCTTTTTGCGTGTCTATACTATTTTGTGACCATACATAATTGTCTTATTTTAAATATTTACGGTCAAACCAATTACACCATTTATACACGAATTTTATTTTTTTATCTATATATAAATATAACCGCCTGTTTCACAATCGGCAAGTAAAGCATATTAGACACATCAATTTAGCCCTTTCTCTTTCTTGCACTTTAAATAGACAAGGAGAGACAACTTTTAATGGCGGATAAATTTACTTGTCGATTGTTTAACAGGCCCTAAGAGATCAAAACTGTATAACATAGTTAACATAATGCGTTTGACTGTTAAGGTAACCCAATCTCTAGTTTAATTTTTGTTTGTTAATAATTACTTTGTTATTGTGGTGAAACTTCAATCTCTTTCCGATTTCGGAAACGACTACTTAAGTTATTACCTCAATAATATGTTAGGTAGACTAAATTAAAATGTTATTATGAGAAATAAAGTTTTTTCATTTCAAATAACAAAAGTTGTTTCATTTCTTGAAAATGATAATTAAATTATTTAAAAAGATAATACATTAATATATTATGTGAAACAAAATTAATTAAAAAAAAGAAACAGGTGGCAATAGGCAGACCCGATCTCCCGACCTACGGAGTAGCCCCGTTTCTAAGCAAGTTGTTAACTAACTCGGCCAACGATCCTTTAAATTAACTGGCGAAATTATCGATTGTAATACTGAAACGTCATAAAGTTGTAGCAAACAACAATTGAACTAGCTCAGATAACAACGCCATCTAGGTGGTTTCTTACGAACGTCACCTCGCGTGTTCACAGGATTATAGACATTAAGGTGTCCATGCAATTTTGCAGCTGACCGTACGACGTATTTTTTTTAAACTTTCTTTTTTCTAGGTTTACTTTTTGATTGAGCTAATAGATAAAATAGTATATATAAAAAATATTAATCGAAAGTTGCGAACCTACAAATCTAGAAACAGACAAACACACAAACCTATTTACATAAAATCATCTAAATACACGAACTACGTAACTGGGTCAATCAACTATTCTTTGTACACGTTTTTTTTTAAGTTTCTTTCTACGGCTTTTAAGTATGAAGAAAAACTAAATGGATTATCCTTAAAATACTTTGTGATTTTATTACACAGATATACAGTGAATTCTATGACCCGGTAGATTAATTTATTAAACAATTAACATATCTTCTTTCACTTGTAACTTAGTGGACCATGTTGTCCCCAGTTTTGTATGAAAATAGTGGTTTGTCCCCTAAGTTACCAGTATTTTTGGCAAAAATGTTATTCTGATTTGGATAGCTTATTTTCTCTTGTACTGAAAATGAATCTATTGATTAAAAAATATAGTTAATTCCGGGCTGTGGTTTAACAGTGTTGTATAAGTTAGCCTCAAAGAAGCTTGTTGTGCTCTGTAGAGCGGGGCGGTATTTCACGCCGGCTCATCGCCTTCAACTTTACAAGGCACAAATACAGCCTCACATGGAATATTGCTCTCATGTTTGGGCCGGAGCACCCCAATATTAACTTCTTCCTCTTGACCAAATTCAGAAAAGAGCTGCTCGATGTGTCAACATTCGGGGGCTTCTTTAAAATCTGGATCCACTGGCCCTGCGGAGGGAGGTTGCTTCCCTCCGTGTCTTTTACCGCATTTATCACAGAGAGTGCTCTGAGGAATTATTCAAATTGATACCAGCTGCTGGATTCCACCATCGTACAACTCGTACCAAACTATCATTTCATCAACACCATCTTGATAGTTGGAAATCCACTACCGCGCGTTTTTCAAGGGCCTTGCTGCCACGCACCTTATCTATGTGGAATCAGCTTTCGGCGTCTGTATTTCCGACCCAATACGACTTGGGAGCCTTTAAAAAACGAGCCTACTTTTTTCTCAAAGGCCGGCAGCGCACCTGCGATTCTTCTGGTGTTGCGGGTGTTTATGGGTCGCGATGATCACTTACCAACAGGTGGCTCGCTTGCTCGTCTGCCCCCTTTTTCAAATAAAAAAAAATAATAAAAAAAAAAAAAAGACATACTCAAATGTACAAAGAATAGTTGATTGACCCAACTGTAATATCTTCGCTTCGCCGGGTAAAGTACAGTGGTGCCGGGATATTCTTTGCGAAAGTACCCTATTCCGAGCAAGTTGGATAATGGGAAGAAAAATAAATAGTAAATTTTATTCCCCCTATCCAACCTGAGGCAGGTGTGAAGATGGCACTATGATTTCCCAATATCCAACTTGGGTGGGAAGGCTAGGTTGGAAGATGGGAATCACTCAAATAATCTGTCTAAACAATGATTGAGGAATGTTTTCGTTGCAGACTGTATAATTTTTGGCACTCATCAATCATCATGTACTTATCGAGACCGAACTAACAAATCCCAATTCAATAGGTCTACATTAAGTAGGTACAGTGGAGACTCTGTTGCCACACCTTGACTTAAACCATATCAGCTCCAAGATATTTCGTTGCTTTGCGTTTACTTGTGTATTCCTAAGTTTTGCCCATTGTGACAGCGAGAAATGGCTGAAAATGCATGATTTAAACCGGAATGACGGACATACAAACGAGACAAGATAAACGAGAGCTTGTGAGACTATCCTTACCTCAACTTTGACATCGCCGTCCGAGATCTTCGCCTTCGCCAGCTGCGTGCGCATCTCCTCGAACTCCGTGTTGGCCTGCTCGAAGTCGTAGTCGTTGTCGAACTTGAGTGGGTTCTTGCTGCGCGGGATGAAGCCGCGGCCCGTGCCGCGCGAGCGCCCGCGCCAGCCGCCGCCGCGCCCGTAGCCTTGCCCTGCGACCGAATATTACTTAGACGGCATACTTTACAGGCAACTGTACATATCCTCCTAAGCCCCAAGGTCCTACCCATAGTACTTATTAACTTTGTCATTCAGACCCAGCTCCCTCGACACTCGACAGTTGTGTAGTCATAGCGTACCACGGTCCTACCAGTAGGACTTAATAGAAAACCCGCCATTTTGTCTTTTAAGTGGTTGGATATGAATGAGTATAAAACAATAGTACTACTGGTAGGACTACGGGCCGTAGTGACTTCATGCGGAATTGTTCGTTGGGCCTCAGGAGGTTATAAGGAAATATTCTATTAGAATGTAAATTATCACAACACCTTTTCACTGTAATAGTATCAGTAGTCTCAGTCTAAATAGTATTAAAAAAAACCAGTCAAGTGAGATTCGGACTCGCGCACTGAGGGTTCCGTATTAAGATAATATGCTTGGTAACCACAAAAGAAAAAACTTATTTTGTTAGGAACTTTATTTTCTATCCAAGAAGGTCCATTTTGACTAGTTTAAATTTTACACACATACTTACCTTCGCGCCTGTCAACTAGGGAATGCAAACCGGTAAACCGGTTTACCGGTTTACCGGTAAACCGACCCTTTTTACAGCCGGTAAATTACCGGTAATTTATAGCTATTACCGGTAATTTACCGAACCGTGAAAAACTAAAAATAAACGTGAAATAATATGATTTTAAGTGCAATTTACTTTCAGCCACTCCTTAAAAATGTATTTGATTGAAATTGGCTTTCAAATTATGAACAAAACTGATAATTATTTGTAAAATTATATTACTAATACGAATTAAGCAAGTAAAGTAACGCTACGTATTCCAGGGTCAGCCGAAGATGTGCCTTATTAGGTAAGGTACTATTTGGTTACTGTTTCTTTAGCTCAGTCACACAATTAAAAGTACAACTTTTATTCACGCTAGAGAGCTATTATTAAGTTACGTATAAATATATTAGAAGTTACGTATAAGTATAGTATAAATATCATATTTTTTACTTGTGTCATCCTTGAAACAAATTAAATCTTTGAGTTACCTTGGTGATAAATGACTGTTAGTCATTAAAATGATTTCTTTAATTTTAAGACATTGATATTTTTTCTTATATCGAAGTTTAAAATTATTACTTCAAGTTGTCATTATTTTTAAATGACTTGTTAAAGTAAAATATAGGATTTTCAAACATTTTTATTGCTGTTATTTGAGAAACACAAAAACCGGTAATTTACCGGTTAACCGGTTTTGCCGGACCGAAGTCGGTAATTTACCGGTTTTCAAATTTGGCCGGTAATTGCATTCCCTACTGTCAACCCAGAGTGGGGTAGGCAGAGCTACAGAATTACCTACAACTTTAAAACTTGTTGATAATTTCAATAGGCTAAATATTTAAATTTTAAAAAAGTTTTTTGTGGGTTCTCACAAATGGTAAAATCTCATCAGGATTTTTTCAGATTTTTTGATTAATAAACTTTGGAGGTAAGGGGGGACGGACGGTCATTTGTAACATTTTGGCTATAAATCAAAAAAGTACATCACAGAAAATGGCAATAAAAAGTTTTGAAATGTGCAGCCTATGACACCCCATTTGATATACTATAATCAAACCACTTTCCACCACCCACTAGGCCGCGTTACTATTATATATACCTACATAAAAAAATATATACAGGGTGTCTGGAAAACCTTCGGAGAAATTTTAACTGTAGATAGGGTGGATGATTTGGATCATCCCTATATTGGTAACTTTTGTTTAAGTTAATATTTGACTGAGTTACAGACAGATTTATCATCGACTTTCCTGACGATGCTCTCAGTGTGCCCCATCTTAACTGATTCATTCATAATATCGTCGGTGATACTGCAAAACCGCGTAAGTAACAAATTTATGATAGAGCAAAATAAACCTTACAGTCTTATTAAAAAGGTGCATTTTGCTCCTTATTTAAAATGTCACTTACGCGGTTTTGCAGTTTCACCGACGATATGTGTCACAACGTAATGTAAATAAACAAGTTGTTCCTTATGAACAATGTTTCCAATCATGGTCAAAAGCTCCATGGAGTTTAGAAAACTGACACATTATCCTGTAATGTGAATGAAAAGACAGTGTCTGATAAGGGCTATTATGTGAAATAATCTAAAACTGAAACTTACGATTATGATTTTTACTCACACTTTTCTCACACTCACACGGCTAAAATAGCACTTGCACTCGTAGGCACATTACTTCTTTTACGAGATCATGAATCATGGCTGTATTTCATTGATTTGTACCACTATCAGGGCTTCCGACGAATAAAAAACACAATAATTAATTATTGACAATTTGACATATTATCTTTTTAAATCTTGGACCATTAAAACTCTTTATGAAAAGAGTTTTAGGTTTCATTTGTAAACAAAAAATCCTACCTACACGTTACGTTTTATCAAAATTACATTTAAAGCTGGCATCATACATGTTGTTGCTAGATATTCGTATCATAGAAGAAAGAGAAAAATAGGATCGCTTTGTAAGAAGAGGTCGACGTGATTACACTCTGTGGTAAAAACCCTTAAAAGAAAAAGGCCACTAAAGCCGGCTACTCACACACCTGCTGCAGGGGCAATATGGGAATTGGACCCTTGATTGCCTCCTTAACCTCCTAAGACCCACCATACAACGAAATTTGCTAGTGGAAAATAAACTTATTGCCATTGCAATAAAGTTTATTTTCTAATTTGATTGCCAGTCATAAAAACAAGAGAAATTCTACTTTATCTTCTTTACAATTGATATTTTATTGCAATGGCCGTATTATGTACATTTTTTTGTACGCGGGGACTTAGGAGGTTAATTGTGATGTGTGTAGGCAAGCAGGAGCAATTTTTAGATTGGGCCTGCGGCAGGGCGGCAGGGGCGCAAGACCTTCCTAGCTCCCTAGATTGTGTCTACCGCCCTGCAAGGTTGCTGCGTGTGTAGTAGGATTGGGGCAATTCCAGTCAGTTCATTGGTGACAACCGAGCGGAGTGGACAAAAATGGAAAAAATGGTGTTACCATAGCCAGGAGCTCTTCAAAAGAATCAATATCCATTCGCAAAAAGTTTCTAAGATCATCTACTTCCAATTCTTTCATAATATTCATGTGGCACAATTTGCTTCGTTTCTGCAACCAATTCTTCACCCAATATCTTCTCTTCCTTTTTTTTTGGTAGCACCACAGAAAGTGCCAAGGCGATACCAATCCTCTGGTGTTTCGACAATACAGGAGGCTTTCTCGTGGACGTGCGTTCAGCGGGACTATCAGTTACACACTGAACGGCAGGCTAGTGTGTAGAGAACAGCCTAAAATTGGTCCAACCGCCGTGCGACCGGTATTGCCCCTGCAGCAGGTGTGTGAGTAGCCGGCTTAAGGAACACCCAGAAAATATAAAACGTGGACTACAATCACAATCAGTCAAGGAAGCGATGTCACAAGCGAAGCGATGTTTGGTAACATCACATAGCGTTTTTGCCACAGATTAAATTTCAAAAAAAATCCTTATTATTTCGTGTAATTTCCAAAAAAATAGACATAATTTAATGTGAAATAAAGTGAAATACGTTATTTTACGCTAGTATCAGATAGGATGACCACAATTTTTAGTATATTTTCAATGTTGTCAAATAGCCTATTATAATCAATTATGCGACGACCTTTATATCCATCGACAAAATGTTTTGCACTTGGACTTTTGGCTACTGCCACAAATACCATGCGGATCAAAAGGAAAGAACCAGCAGCCAGCAGCGCTTTCTCCCCGTCTAGTTGCCCTGAAAATCAGCGCGTGCAGCGTCACGGCATGTCTGACACTATGATGCTGAGTAGCACCCAATTTGGTGCATTATTATTTTATAAAATAGTTTTAAGGTTTTGTTTTAAATTATTTTCTCACTGTATTTAATTTGATTATTATTTTTCTGTGGTTTGCACCAATAAACGATTTTCTTTTTCTCCTTCTTTTTTTTCTTCAATACATACATACATACATACATTAAATCACGCCTGTTTAATTTAATTTTAATTCTTCAATACGGAGAGCAATAATCGGATCGTTCAATCCGTCTATTTGAACTTTGAGAAGTCTATGAATTTATGGCTGTCATTAGATGTCAGTGTTAAATTATGTTATTTTCAATATTCACGTCTTCAATATTTTTGCTGTAAATCAGTTAAGTATATGGGCTACTTTAGAGCAGAAAACAATGGTAAATGGTTAGATCTCGACAGTAAAAGACGGACGATATGATCAGTCTCGGCAAAACATGAACAAGAGACCTAGTGATTTCACATTTAAAACCAATTAGTGTTCAAATTGCAAAAACGAAAATTCAGTAAGTTGCACTAAAATTACTCATTTATTTTTATTATAATGCTACCTTGATTTTTGTTTACATGGAGCGAACTGTTTGTTTACATGGAGCGAACTGTTTGTTTACATACCATGTGACAACGTATGGACTCAGGTCATTGACCTCGGACATTGTATTTTGACGTAAGATACTACGAACTGTTGGAGTAGTATACTATCAACGTCAAAATGTCAAGGTCGAGATATCGGCTGCGATACATCAAGTAACAAAATGAATATAATTAATCCTTCTTTTTTTTTACATTAACAGAAACAAAAATGAACCATACCCCCGTAATCAGAATCGTGCCAACTATTACCCTCCCAAATTTCTCCAAAGGTTTTCCAGACACCCTGTATATAAACGCGATGAATTGAGACCTCTTTTTTTTGATCGAATCATCAGATAACGTCAACTTTTCTATAGGAACACCCGTGAATATTACTTTCTTAACTATTTTTTTTAATTCAAATCGTTTCAGTAGGTAAAAAGTTTTGCGTGCGTACCTAAATACATTAAATAAATTTTCAGTTTTTGGACAAGCTTTTGTTGCCAACTGAACTTTTTACTTGCAGTCGTCATTTACTCCTCAAGACGATTCTAACGAACTCTAACACGACTGCTTTATCATGCGTAATTTAGGAGTTGCTATGGCCACCCTCAGATCAGCGCGATGTGCTATATTATTGCATTGTATGCAAATTTTCAGCTTCATCGGAAATCGGGAATTGGGTCAAATTTAACTTACAAGATTTGACCCGTACGTACAGTCAGCTGCAGAGAAAAGGATACCCCCCCTCCTGGTAAGGATCGATTTTATTCAAAAACCTGTGGTTAAATTTATATGATTTTTCGGTGAATTGAAGATTTTACTATTGTCTACACATAAACTCAAAATCATTTAAATCTAACCACAGGTTTTCGAAAAAAAACAATCCTTACCAGGAGGGGGTGTATACTTTTCTCTGCAGCTGACTGTACGTACAATACATTGCAAGTTAAATAAAAGCTTGTAAAAAATATACAATTGAATTGATTTCTCCACAATTGAACCTCCTTTTTTTAATTCGGTTAAAAATAAAAGATCGTTATCGTTGTCATGTCGTTAACGGAGGCGGTGGACAAGTTCAAACGCGTTTTGTATTGCCGGTACATCGGTCCGTCACTATTTCGGGCCGAGTTCTAACGGTAGAGACGATCTGATCGAAAAATCGTCGGCCGGGTGACGACGCTCGGGAGTCGGGCGTGCGGTGGACAGGCGGCCATAGTAAATGTATGTACCGCTGCTTCGGCACCGTCATCTCGTTATCGTTGTCGTGTCGTTATCGGCGGTGGTGGACAAACGGAGTTAGGGTTCCTTTTTTACCATTTTGGTACGGAACCCTTAAAAGGAGACTACTCAACGGATTTTGATGCTGTTATCTTGGAGGATTGTCAAACAGATTTTGTTTTACATAAAATGCTATTTTTAGTATTTTTGAATATGTTGTAGGTATTATGAAAAACTAAGTCTGTAAGTTTTCCTTTCCAAGAATTCTTGGAGAGAGATAATAAATGAAAAGACGGAGACATACAAACCTAGGTTTTTATGGTGAGTCTTAATCAAAAAGAGAATTTATTCTAGAAGGTGTAATTTATAAACACGAGGTTTATGCATGTGTTATACAAAAACTCTTTTATAGCGAAGCGAAGCAGTGTCGAGCGAGTCGCTAGTTGAAAATAAATCAAATCAGTTGATCGGCACAAGATGTGGAGTTGCGGAAACCAGCCCACTATAAAATAGCAGGCTTTTGATTCTATCATCATTCAAGCCCAAGGGTAAGTACCATAATACATATTATTGCACTCTAAACAGAATTACAGAAGCGGCTGTACAAATTTTTAAGTCAATCACAGGAGAAGGATGTTGAAACTTTCTAATTTGTGTACGTACTTTAATAGGCGAACAAAAATTTAAGTGTCTCTCTGTGATTTAAAAATAAAACTATGCGTAAACTGCTATTTATACGATGACTAATCATAAATTACCATTTTAGAAATGTTTGACTTAGTCTGCAAATTGTTGTTGTGCAAAATGTGTTTGCAGAATTGTTAACAAGTTTTTAGAGTTGCAGGTAATTCTTTAGCTGCCTACCCCCACTCTGGGAACGAAGGCGAGAGTTTATGTATGTTGACTTACTGCCGAACCCTATATTCAAACCGCGGACAGATAAAGCTTATTTCAGGTTAAATTTGACATATGCCCATACAATATGTGTCAAATTTTAATCCAAAGTAGAATCTATCCGTGGTTTCAATATAGGCTCCGGCCATTAGCGCGTCATAGACTCGTTAACGAAACAGCTAAACATAATTAGCATTTCAGGGATCAATACAAAAAACGTATTAAACATTTTCGTGTGTGTTCCATTTCTAGATATGTAACGAAGAAATATTTGTAAAGCTAATTACTGCCATACTGATACGAAATGAGGGTGGGTAGTTAGTAAAATATAAACCTCTTATTCAAAAACGCGCAATACCTTAAGTTTGTTTGAAATATGCTCTGTTGTCCTTAACTGTGATTATGACATTTGAATTCGACAGAAATGGCCGCGATACACTAGGCTAGTTTTTCAAACCAGGAGTGAAAAAGCTAGATATCTCGCTAGCTAAAATGTTTGTGAAGAAAAAAACACCATTCCATGAGTTAAAATGAACTGCCACACGAAGCCAGGACAGCGAAATCAGTGGTAGGGGGCACTACTAACTCAAAAAAGCACTAGCTTACTAGACTGGAAGTTAGCTAGTCTTGTATACATGAAGATAGAGATACTAGCATGGTCTAACACTACTATATATCAGGGGATTAATCTATTCAAATAAAACTCTTCCATGTCTGACTCATGTACAAAGTACAAACAACACACATCCTGAACTGCTGTACCTAGGGACATGATAATTTTAGAGAATATTCCTTGGGTACCGTGCAAAGGATTTTTCGAAAATTTACCCTCAATTAGGAATAGAAATAGGGGAAATAGTCGGAATCTAAACAATTTAAATATATAAAACTCACCAGAGAACTGTCCAGGCTGGTGATGGTGCTGGTTCTGCTGATGATGCTGATTCTGCTGGTGGTGCTGATTCTGCTGCTGGTGCTGGTTGTGCTGGTTCTGCTGGTGCTGGGTGTGCTGGGTGTGCTGGTTGTGCTGGTTGTGGTGGAAGGCGCCGGGGTGCGGCGCGGGCGCGGGCGCGGGCGCGCCGCCGCTGGGGTAGCGCTGCCGGTTGCGCGAGCTGGTGCGGTTGCGGGAGGGCTGCTTGGCGGCGCCGTTGCTGCCGCGGCGGCTGTCTCGCTGCTGGCCAGACCCGCCGGCCACCGAACCCGCCTGCTGACCGAAAACGTCCAAAATAGTAGTTAGCCCAAAAAAAAGATCTCACGAATTTGCCGTCTCTGCCTAGGTTCTAAATGAAAAAAAAAGATACCAAATTGTATGAATATTGAACCAAAAATACAACATTTAACTCCATGTTTACAATATATCTTTAGTTTTAACATCACAAAAACTACATATAAATTAACAATAATGCTTGTTATTATATCTATAGAAGAATAAAGATAGACCCTAATAGCAATTATGAAAGTACTCTGCTTGTATAATTCAAACAATGGCTACCTGGTCATTATGTTATGTCATATATGTATATAAATTTAACACTAATACAAATAAAAAAACTATATACAATTATCTCACTAATCACACACACTTATGCTCAGCAAGATATCTCGATACCCTCCCTCTTGGTTACTCTATCTTGCCTAGTGTAGTTTTACAGTGGGGAAATGTAATCTCAGTTCAAACAGTGACAAATCAAGTTGTTAACCGAATTAAGAGCGATTGTTCACGCGTGAGAACCGCATTTACACAACAACTAGAAGGAGAACAATAGATCTGCCCTGCAATGTAAATAATCCAATAAGAATCTAGAATTCTAGATGTTAAGTATATTATGAAAAGCGGCATACCATTTTCTGTTCATTATAATGAAATATTATTGTATACAGATGTCTTTTTTTTAGTTTTTTTGTGAATAGGACACACTTTACAACATTGATTATAATATTCATAAATCTATGACTTTCAAATAAACAAACGGTTAGAAGATTGCAATAGGAAAATGTATTCTAATTAGACTCTAATAAAAAACCATTGTTGTGGCAACTAAAGGTAACTAACTGTGTATCATCATAATATTAATAATACTGCTATTGAGCTAAATATATTTTTAAAACTAATACTTGATGTACGATACAACTGCACCCTACCCAAATCTGAAATCATATAGCAAATGTAAACAAGGTTTTGTTACAGACACTAAAACTACCGCCTAAAGACAACAATGTTGTAACACATCCCCTCCCAACAACACACATAACCATTTTTCTGACTTTCACCCAGTGCCTTGGGTATGTCTCTACTGAATGCGAGGTTCTTTTAAAACTGAAGACGAAGCATCTAGGAGTAATAACTGGGCAAAGGGATGGCATGCGTTTGACATGTCACTTTTGAGTACAAGTTTCAAAAAACATTACAATTTAAGTTTTTAAAGGTAGGTAATTCTGTAGCTCTGCCTACCCCACTCTGGGATTACAGGCGTGAAGGTATGTATGTATGTATGTATGTATCCATTATCCAGAAGGCTTATTTGCCCCAAGGCTAGTGTTAAAACTGTAATAAACACTAAACATTCTTGCTAACCAGGGTGTTAGAATGGTTACTAGTTTAAATAAAAATGTAATAAATGGGAATGATTCCCATAGGTGCCAATTAGGTAAATACTGGAAACAGGTGGGAATAGGCTATAGGTTACCTGCGTGCCCTGATCAGCGGTAGGGCTCTTCCTGTGCACGACGGCCGGAGTCCCCGACCGCGAGGCATTCTGCTGAGATCCTCCTCCAATGAGATCAAGCATCGAACCTGTATAATTTTAAACACAATTTAATTGAGACAACAAAGAAGAAAATAAAGTGTAAATGATAATAATGCTAAAGCTTAAAAGCATGAATGATAGAAAAACCTAAATGTTGCACCTATAGAACATGTGCTTTTTTAAACCAGCAACAGACCAAGGGAAGAAAATGCATCTTGCGATTTTCGAAGGGGTTAGTTTATTTGCTAGTTAGTATTTATTTAGAGGTATACTGGAAATTAGAAGAGTATCTACACAATATAGGTTATATATAGAGTGAATGATAGTAGGTTGAGATTAGTAGTTTTAAAATATTATTATTTTTATTTAGTTGAGGGTAGACAAATAACAGTTATTTTAATGATGATTTATGATCTAGGGGTGCATGCATACTATGATTAATGTTAATGTTATTTCCACAACCAGATACTTTTACAATACAATCCGAAGCCAATATCTGCAAGGTATCTGATTGGAGAATAAGCAAAAATCGCAATGTGGCATCTGAGAAAGCGGAGGCTACAAAATCTGCTGAAAACCTTGGTCTTTCACTTGGTTGACATGATGCACCACTCCTGATCCAATGGGAGCGGTCATGGGCTGGTGCTGCGGGCCCAGCTCCACCGATGAAGACAACTCACTCGTCTTGTTGAGCGCAGCGTGTACGCTGCCTGGGAACCCTGCCATGGGGTGATACTGGGGGTACTGAGTCTGTCCGATGACTGGGTGGTTGAACTGCTGTGCAAACTGCCCAGGCGGGGCGCCGCCTCCCAAGGAAGGCGGCACCGACATCTGCATGATGGCAGGGTCATTTGGCAGTGGTGGGACATTATTCAGCACTCTAATGTCCTTAATATCCGTGCCACGGAACAAGATGTAGTCATACACCTGGCTCTGAGGTGCTACCGGGAACTGAGTCTCTCGATCCTCAGTCCCAAAAGATCGCACTGAAAGAGAAAGCTTGTTTAATAACTCATATATACAAAAATAATATACATACAACAAAATCACGATAACTGTATAGAATTCTTGTTGAAAATGATGAAGTGAAAGTCAAAATTTCCTGAACCCGTTAATTTGGACAAAGGACAGTAGTTGTTTACGAGGGAAATAACAGCTATATCAACGTCATCACAGCGAAGCCGCGGTCACTAAACCTATCACTTTTTTTAATGAAGAGGGTAGATGTTTCCAAATCTGCCACGTTTAGTGCAAATGAATCGGCAATTTTACACCACCCAACTCATAATTTGGTGAGTATCATAATTTCATAGTTTGCCAATAAACAAAGATAAGCTTGTAAAACAATAAAGGAGGGAAAAAATACGGTAGCCTTCCTGAAAGGTAAACCGGAGGCCGGACACGAAATTGCAGCATTAGAATGCTAGAGATATGACTAGAAAAGGGTCTCTAAAAAGCAAAAGGAAAATGACCTGAGCGTATATAATACGACAACAGAATCCATTTGTCAAACTTACCAGTGGCCAAAGCGATGGTACATTCCTGAGGATCGACGGTGAAAAGTCGGCCTTCGTAACGTATATCAGCTTTAGATATTAGGCTTATCTTGGAGCCTAATTCAGGCATACCAGAACTCATAATGTCACTTTAGAAATTATCCTCCGATGACAAAGATTTTCAACGATTTCGTCGACCATGAAACTACAGCCACCTAACAAAATGACTGACGGACGAGAAGATGGCAACAACAAGCGGCGTTTACAAACAGCTGAGGTAAATATTAAATATCTACACTGGCAACATCAAGCAATAACGGTAAAAAAAATGGCTTGGTTATATCAAACCATAGATTATCAAACCAAGGATCAAATTAATTATCGGATACCGTGCAGTGGCCCGTTTCACGAAGCTACAAGTGGTCATCGAATCATTCTTAGCAGATAAATACTGGTTACATTTTTGGTTGGGACAACAATATCGCATAATTGGTACTCATATTATGAGTACCATGCTGTATGGTGCTGTACCTTTTTTATTCACTGTACAAAAAAATTGAGATTCGATTTAAAAATGAATAATTTTTGTCTCTCTCATGTGTCAAAATATGTGTCTCATAGTTCTGATTGGAAATAAATTTGATTTTGGCTTGTCTCTTGAGATATGCTGCAAACAATTAGTGACTGAAAGTGTCTCAAGCGTCTTTGATCAGATCACAATAGTATGTCATGTCTTGTTAAAACCTAGGATTTTAATATTCAAACTAAAGGGAGTAAGTCCTTGTGATTTAACCCATGATCAACGACACTTGAGCTAATTATAATTTTGTAATGTTCCTTATTATTATTTTTAAACATCTCTGGCCTATCCTCTTTCTAACCATTTGTCAACTTTATCCGATAGGGGCATATTTTTATGCTAATAATCGCTATGCAGGATAAAAGATTTTTTTGTAAATAATACCGGTGAAGCAAAAACTGCTATCTTCCTCTTACACAGTAGCAGCTGTCTGTCTCTCTTTCATGTGTTAACTGACTGGCTCAAAAAACGCGCGCCGTGAGGGATGTCACCCAATGGACCCAGTGTGGACCCAGTGTGGACGCCAATGGGAGTCAGGTGTTTTGTTTAGTCGTGATTTGACTGTCTGCGCTGCGAGTATTTTAATTTGTTTAACCTATTCTTTATTTCTACTGTGGTGGTCCGTAATCTGATTTATTAGATGCGCCCTTGTTTGATCTTTTGGGGTCGCTTTGCGTTCTCGCAGCGTGAATCGCGTGAACCCTTCCATCTCTGTCACTCGTTATTCGATATTAAATCGAGAGAAAGCGATGGAGCTAACTTCGAACTTGAATTTTCAAAATAGAGCCTCTGATACTTAATAAATATTTTTAGCTCAGTAGCTAACATTTTATTGATTTAATTATTTATTTTTGCATTTGCATTTGTTGCCAAGAATACAAAACTTCCAACGGCTGAATACTTCAAGTGTTAAGGCCTTGATTTTCAGTCACAAGTTTTGACATTTAAAAAAGCTTTCATTCATTTGATTTGATCGTGGCCGTTGAGAGTCGTTTCAGTACCTACATGAAATTTGTTTATCGAAAACATTAATTATTAAGAGGTGCTGTATGTAAGGAACAAGTAAACGTTAAATACATATGCATAATGATGGTAGAAAGTCCCATTACGTCCACACCGGACTTGGTGAAATTGAGAAAAAGTATTAGCAGCAGTAGCAGCTCTTTGAAGAGACGCAGCTTAGTTCCTCAGACTAGAGTAGCAAAGTCAAGAGAAGAGGTTCGTAATTTCCTTTATTTTCTACAATTATGAATAATTTACATTCTTGATGTTTGTATTTATTTATTTATTTATTTTAAACAATTTAGTGAGATTAAAAAATTGTGGTTTTGTTGTTTACAAATTAGTCATACGTCAGAAATCATACTCAACATGACTGTTTATTTATAGCAATTTAGCGTAAGCTTTTCGCTTTTATGTTTTACTTCCGTACCTCCATAGTTATTTGTAATCGTACATAGCAAAGCATTTTATTGATGGCGTCTCCGAACATCATCATAACATTTGATTGTTTGTAGGAACGTAATGACGACGATGCGGAGCGTTCGTCGCTGGTGGCGTCGGAGCGGGCCGTGGCGACGTCTACGCCGCACTCGCCGCGCCCCCCGCGCGACACCATGTCATCTTCGCCACAGAAAGAACACTTCCAAGGATGCTTGAAGTTGTACGCTGAAAATGTTAGTAAATTGTTAACAAATTCCCTGCCCTGAGTACAAAATAATTATTAATTTGCTCTTAGCGAAAGTAAATATAATTTATTTAATTTCTTCATGTTAAATCTATTCTATTAGAAACTACAAAGAATCAGGGCACCTTATGTAACCATTGGAGTAATATGCTCGGACAGTGTATCATTATTATTATTGGGGGGTTGAGATGGGCCTTGTGTGCCACTTCAACTATTGCTGATCTTTTGTAGCAGCCCTTTGTTTTAGAGCTCACCGCAAAGGCCCGTTGCGTCCAGGAATTCCCAGATGCTTTTGGGCAGTGAGGAGTTGTCTCTCTTGTGGGTCCATTATGTGTTGCCCTAGGTAGATACCGTAAAATGTGCCTACTTTGCTCCCCCACGGGTAATCTTGCTCCATCATTATATTGAGGTATACTGTATTGTAAATCATTCTAGTGCTTTCATTCACTGCGCAGCTGGATGTATACATCAATTATTTTTAGAAAATTTGTCATCGGCCTTGTCTTTTAAGTAACATACAAAAAAGTCACTATGGAGCATAGTTACCCATGGGGGAGCAAAGTAGGCACATTTTACGGTACTTCTGTTGCGCATTAGTGGTCCGCAAGAACAGAGGACAGTGAGGAACAGACAGTGTATCATAGTCATGATGACTTCTGGATTTCTTACTCTTACTCTACTCAAAATCAAGGCATACAAGGTGATTAGATTAATTATTTAAATAACTCTATGTTGTGGCTAGGTTTGTAGCTGTACTACCAATAATATTATAAACTGACAGTTTGAATTTTGTGAGGCATTTATCCAACAGGTAATCCGGATCCACCAAACCTGTTCACCATTTTAAACTGTACATTGGGTTGTATGGACATAGGCTACTTTGAATTTTATTTTATTTAAACTGGAGCAAAGCGAGGGTCTTTATTTCAGTACAAGGATCATCCTTGAGCAGCCAAACTGTGGAGTAGTCTAGTGATATTATTGTCTAGTGAACTCTAGTGGTACTGCGACCTGATGATTTTCATAACTTTGATTTTCTCTGGTCGTTTATTCTTGGTTCAGTGTGAACATTTTTATTTCATTTAGTTGGTATGAAACGTGTAATGCTTGATTTATCAATCATAATTAAAATGTCAAGATCGTAGCAAGTAGAAAGAAGTGGTCTCTGCCTACCCCTCTGGGAAACAGGCGTGATTTAATGTATATATGTATGTAATTATGTGATAAATGTGAATAAATGTGAATTATGTTCATAATTAATTTTATTTTCCCTTAGAAAATAAACAAGGACAATGCATGGAACCTTCAACTGATAGACTTCATGTCATCCATGCTGCGGAAGCACGACTCACGGATGGACAACCTGCAGACTGCCTCAACTGTAGTGGATGCATCTGCTCGGATTTACTCATTTAGGGTGGATGCTGTGCATTACGATGTGCTGAAGATGGCTGGAGGACTGAGCAAAGCTGCCCAGGTATGTGATACAGTAAACAATTTGACAATGCTTTTAGCCTAGTTGCTGGTCTCCCTCCTTATGAAGGCAGGGCTGGGTCTGATACCAGGGTATGGCCAAATTTTTGTGTGATGAGTTGTGCAAGATTGTCCCCTAATATTTATTGGCATACTAGTACAACACCTATTGTTCACTAGTAACCATAACTTAAATTTAATAATATTGTTACTTTGAAGTATTGAATTTTTTAATGCAAATGTTTTATTACCATTGTTAAAAAGAGACTTCACGTGACACTAGTTTCTTTGTTGAAAAATAAATTGAAATAAATTGAAAAGTGTTCCAATTAATTTTTAAACCCAGGTATTAAATTTTCAATTTCCTATAAAATCCTATCCTATAAAATCCAATAAAATTATATTATTTGGTATACACCTCATAACAAAATGATAGCCAAGAGAAAACTGTACATGCTTAAAAGTGTTCATATTGATGTGTGAGGGAAAAAGCAACCAGTGGAATAACTAGGATAGAAGCATTCCATCTTATATTTCTTAGGGTTGGTAATGCATTTCCATCATTACCCATACCATCAATTGGCCTGTGTGCTTGTTCGCCTTCCTTCTCCAGGCCATGAAAAAAAACTGAACTGGCTTGTTTGTTTTAATACAGTCCAAGCGAGGCAAGAAAGACGATGATGGCTGCACGCAAGACGAGGGCGCAGTAGACGGCGACACGGCCGCCCCCACCAAGAAGAAGAAGAAGAGGACCAAAGGGGCGGTGGCTACTAACCCTGACGTGTTTAATGGAGACTTTGAACAAAATGACTGCATAGGTGAGCTTCCATTATCAGTTGCATCTTCACAAGTACTCACATCCATTGCGAAGTTAACATTTGGCTAGTTTTATCAGTTAATTATTAGCTATTCTATTCTGTAAAAATGTGACGGATCTAATGCCTTAACCCTTTACCGGTTATTGACAACTGTCGCAAATAGAACCAAACTGTCAATTCTTAAGATTCATATTACATTTATTATGGTGGGAAATATATTCCCTCTGCCTTATAAAGTGTTAAAGCACAAGCAAAGTTACCAGTCGACCAAGTGTCCAAAGAGAAAAAGTCTAAAGTTGGTGCTCACTTAAAGAAACCAGCTAAAAAAAAAAAAATATTTTTATACCATTACATTACATTACCAGTGATAGGATTAGGTAGAGCTATTCGGGGTGAATGACCTTAAACGCTATCCATAATATGGATATGCCCTGGGGATTTCCGGAAATCCCGGACTCGTATTTTATTGACGGTTGATAATATGTATAACATAAAATTAATTCCAGGTTTAGGAAAATTTTATACTTACTTTTTTTTTACTTTCGTCTTCCGTCTCTTTCGCACCTACCATGGTAATTGTTGTAAACAATAGAAAATTAGAAAGCGTCCTCGAGTCAGGTAAAGGGTTGAATGCAGACTTCAGTTTAATAAATAACACGTGTACATAAAAATAATAACACGTACGGCTGAGCAAAGAAAGATAAAAAGTATATAAAGAATGTAACAAATTATTGTTTACGTAAACTTTGAATCTTTACTTTATAGGAATATTATTAACTAAACATTTTCAATAAATCCCGTGTTATAATATAAGCACCTATCTACTTTTTTATAACTAATTACTATTTAAACTTTATAATCATAAAAATCCCGGGGTTAAGTCATATCCATATTAATCTTTAGCCACGAAGTCTCGGGTTATTCGCCCCAAATAGCACTACCTAATCCTATCACTGTACATTACACACACACATACACACATACATAAACTCACGCCTTCATTCCCAGAGTGGGGTAGGCAGAGCTAAAGAATTACCAACAAGTCTTAAAACTTCTGGATAATTCTGTAACCACATTTTGCACAAGTAGGCTAAGATGTTTCCCAGTGTATTAGTGACAGGTGGCAAGCCCATCGCCTAACTACAAGCCCATATTCCCTTAGTCGCCTCTTATGACATCCACGGGAAGACATGGAGTGGCACTATTCTAACCCGGCAACCACACGGCATTACAATAATATAAATATAAAGAAGAGACACACTGGTTGACTGATCAATCAAAGCACAGCCGAAACTGCTGGATGGACTTGTAATAATTAGAGGTATAGTCCATTTCAAATACGAAGGCCCGATGCACTTGAGACGGTCATTAGGCATTAAGAATAGGATTAGTGATAACAAAAGATACCTGGCCAGACCCTTTTGCGGCGTGGTATTTTACATGCAACCTTATGATCTTGATCGTTTAACCTAGTAATTTTTATTAATGTTTTATGGACACAATTTTATGTTTTACGTTATTAAATTAAGTTATTCTTAACTTGAGTTATCTGCAAGTTGATTGTTATTTTTTAATTGACACAATTAAAATGTTTTATATAGATATAAGATATAAATAAATGTTTCATTGACACAATTTTTGTTTTAACAATTCAATTATTATAAAGATACTATACCATTATAATTAAACAATACCGTAACTAACTAATATTTCGTATTTTTATTTTCAAGTACCATAATGTTTTAGTCACGCTTTAGTTGCATGCAGATTGCACCGACGCGTGACATTTTGAAGTGCTCCTAATTAGATAACAAAAGGCAAACATTATGAGCCCTATTGTTAAGTTTCAAGTGCATCGGGCCTTCGTATTTGAAATGGACTATAATATTCCTTGGATATCCTAGGGGTGCACTAAGAAGGGATATTTGGAAATTCGTCCCCTAAGGGGCGTTTCGGGGGAATATAGGCAAACAAATACTACGCATACGATGTTGCGGGCGTCAAATGTGTCAAGTGTAATGTTCTCTAACTATGAGAACATTACACTTAAGACATTGGATTTATTTTTCTAGGAATAAAAAACTTTAATCAAACTAGGCAGTACCTAAGCTTTTATAAAATATGAAACTGCTAATATTTAGTTTAGCTATTAATAATGTAGAATTTTAGGAGGTTGAATAATGTTTTCGTTTTCTTCATTTCAGACCCATTTTTCGAAAGATTAGCTGCAACAGCTGGCGACGTTACGTCTTCAAATCGAGCTTTCAACGCATCTCTGCCCATACATGACCGGACGCTGGGGCTTATTCTGCGGTAAATATGGAATTGTGTTTCTGTAGTTTTAAATTAATCAAAGAATATGGAATAAAAAGAAATTTGTCAAGAGCGTAGCAAGTGGAAAAAAGTGGTCTCTGCCTACCCCTCTGGGAAACAGGCGTGATTTAATGTATGTACGTATGTATGTATGGAATGTTGACTTTTATAACATTTTTTATTTGTAATAGCTGTCCGCGACCGGCGGCGGGGGGGGGGGGACTTTTTTAAACTTTTTTTAAAATTTTAATCGGTCGAGCCTTTCTTGAGTTATGGCTTGACCAACGGAAACAGTTCTATCTAGTCTAGGTAAAAAAATAGTTAACCGGTATAGAACTGAGTGGACCTAGGGAGATTTAAAAATAGGCAAAAGAAGGATGGGCAGAAATATATGGACCTCAGTCTCACTTTAGTGATAAGCAATATCTCTTTTTTTTTAACTTATAGGTAGTCCCATATTTGGGACTACCTGCCACAGTAAAAGTATTAAAACTTAAAATAACTTATCGGTGACATATTGCTTATCGTTATTGGTCACTATTATTTCAGGACTGATGAAATATTCCTCGAGCCGATAAAGGAGAATATCCCAGAAGACCTGGACCTCAGCGAGCGTATCGCGCTAGCTGCAAAGCTGTTACCGGCATTCACAGAAGATGATCAGATCTGTGAGCCATTCTCCGGGTTTTCCATCAGCAACTGGGATCCTGAGACTGAAGACACGTGAGTTTTTAAAGCAGCTGCATGCTAAAAATGGTTTTTTAATACGCTGAGGGTATGACGAATTTTACTTAGTACAAATAAGAAGATCTGACACATTGCGCTATAATGAAGTTTCTTTGAATTAATTGTTTCTCCTGTCTCTATGTAGGCTTAGACTATACAGGGTGTTAGGGAATTAATGGATAATCCGCGACCAGCTTATAGGATGGGGGCACTTGGGACACTACTATCATCTCATACGTTTTACAAAACAAAATAGTCTAAATATGTCGAAAACTGTACCGCTTTAAAATATTAAAAATTCGAGCCAGGCTCTTTTAATTTATGTTGTAGATGGATTGCCCTCGCGCTGGCCTAGTTGGTAGTGACCCTGCCTACGAAGCTAGCGGTGCTGGGTTTAAATCCCGGCAAGGGCAGATATTTGTGTGATGAGCGCGAATATTTGTACCTGAGTCATGGATGTTTTCTATGTATTTAAGTATATATTTCTGCGTATAAGTATTCATATCGTTATCCATAGTACAAGCCTAGAGCTTATTTTGGGACTAGGTCAATTCGTGTGATATTTTGTTTTAAATTATTTATTTCTCTTTGCCTTTGCCTTAATTAAACAAAAACCCCAGATGTTTTAAAAGGCAAATTACATTTTAGTCCATGTGATTGTTTTTTCGAGGCCTTGGTTTATTAGAACAGATTACCCTCACTCTTCCACAGTCGTCACCTGTATAATCAATCGTTTCTTCCAGCAATGCTCGAGTGAACAACTGGGTGGAGGAGAACCGACTGAACCTCTCGCAGCAGGCGCTCGCCTTCGACGTCAACGCGGACATCGAGCCGGTGCCGCAGGAGGACGCGCACAATGACTTGTTTGGTGAGTCTGCTTCTATACTTCTGACTGCTGTCTTAAAGGTAGAGGCTGTATGAGATTACTAGCTGTTGCCTGCGACTGCCCGCGTATAAGTCGTTTATCGCTATGCGGTTATTGACACACTTGATCATTATTTTTTGTCTATTTATTACTGTTAAATATAGTATTTTTGAAAGAAAAATTCTTTGACTAAAATAACGACAAGTGGTTCTTATATATTTTTGACTTATTGAAATCTTCTTGCTCTTTAAAATGCAGTGATGTGTGTATTGATGTATTTTATTGATTTATTAATTTAAGAGGTTATTACCCAACAGTGACAGAGATGGAATAAATATAATAGAATAGAAATAACTTTATTCCCATTTCATTATTTCAATATATAAAGAAAATTACAGCAGGTATTATTGTTATTATCATAAGATTGTGACTAGCGTTAAGTGTGGCTATTGTAGTTTCGATTTTCGTCAATGTTTATATAGATTTTGACGTACGCTCTTAGAATTACCATTATCTACCTTACCTTTACCTTAACCTTAGAAGTACCTTTGTAAAAAAATGTTTTTTTTGATAAAACTTTATTATTTTAATTAAAAAAAATGTTTTTTTATTACTTTTAAGTAACAATGTGTTATAATAATTGCCATATAGGTATTGTCCCAGGTGACAGAACCCAGTTGTAGCCATTTTACTGAATAAAAGATTTGAATTGAAGTTTGAAGTCTTCTTATTCTAGCAGCGCCTTTTTTTTATAAGAAAAAGGTAACGAGCATGCAGGTTACCTGATGGCAAGTAATCACCACTGCCCATAAATGCATCTGAGTGAAACACACTGTAATAGGAATTTGGTGACATGGAGTTACCACCCTGGTCACCAGAATTGGGCCCTGACCCGTTTCTTGAAAATTCGGTTGTAAATGATGATCGGTAATGTTATTACAGACGACGAACCCCTGGGCGGCATCGAGAGCGACTCGGAGGCGGACGTGTTCGTGGCGGCGTGCACGGCGCGCGCGGCGCCGGCGCCCCCGCCGCGGCTCACGGACATGCGGCCCGGCGCCGCGCCCGACGCGCGCCTCGAGTACTCCTACTGCGCCGCCGTCGTGGCCGCCTGGGCCGGCCCGCGCCACTGGCGGCTCAAGAACAACCGCGGTGAGACTGCGCTACACTAGATACACTATACAGGGTTATTGGTTATTGTATACATTCCCGTTAAGGGGTTATAGGGGAGGTCATTTGCAGTCATTTTTGACCCTATAATGCATTATGCAAAAGTGAACCATTTTTTGAGTTATCGCGTTTTTTAGTTTTTTTTTAAATTAGTCAGAAATTCAACTTGAAAAATTTATTACAAAAAAAGTATCAATTTAAATCGTATTTTTTTTTCTGATTTACAGAAACGATTAAACACTGGTTATTTCTCAATATTAAAACAGTAATTATCGGCCCAAATTTAAAAAAGCGAGACGGAAAACGAAAAATTTTTAATATTTTTTTGCGATCGCTTTCCACTAAAATGCCTTAAAAACAAAAAAAAACGTTATGAAACTTGGCTTGCAGATTATTTTAAAAACTTAACTGTTTTCTTAGCTCTCCAAAAATGCATAAGAACTAAGAACTTATTTTAAAAAAAACGGAAAAAAAATCATCACAAAGGAAGCGGGCGGAAATTCGTATCCGAACTAAAGTCTAAACTAAAGTCAGAAATGCAACTTCAAAAATTAAAATTAAAAAAAAAAACAAATTTAAATCAACTTTTTGTATTTGCTTTTGTACAAGATGAAATTGTTGTTCTTATGCAATATAAAAAAAAATATTATCTGTACACGTTTGAGAATGCGAGACCGAAAACTAAAAAATACATGTTTTTTATCAAACTCTAACAGAAATTATACGAAAACAGAAAAATTTACCAATACATTTGGCGTGCAGATTACACATAAAACATTGACGTTTGTCCAGCTGTCTAACGAGCTATTAAAACTAATATGAATTTTGTTAAAGATTGCTTGAAAAAATTGATCACAAAGGAAGCAACACGGAAGTCACGACCGAACATAACTTAAAATTAACTTAATAAATTTATCAAAAATAACTGTTATACTCGTAAACACAAAGAACAACAATAACTTATGTAAAAAGTAACTAATTTAGGAGTTTGATAAAAAAACATGTATTTTTTAGTTTTCGACCTTGCATTCTCAAACGTGTACAGATAATTTTTTTTTTAATATTGCATAAGAACAACAATTTCATCTTGTACAAAAGCAAATAAAATAAGTGGATTTAGGTATTTTTTTTTATTTTAATTTTTGAAGTTGCATTTCTGACTTTAGTTTAGTTCGAATACGAATTTCCGCCCGCTTCCTTTGTGATCATTTTTTTTCAGTTTTTTTTTTAATAAGTTCCTAGTTGTTATGCATTTTTGGAGAGCTAAGAATACAGTTAAGTTTTTAAAATAATCTGCAAGCTAAGTTTCATAACTTTTTTTTTTTTTAAGGCATTTTAGTGGAAAGCGATCGCAAAAAAATATTAAAAATTTTTCGTTTTCCGTCTCGCTTTTTTAAATTTGGACCGATAATTACTGTTTTAATATTGAGAAATAACCAGTGTTTAATCGTTTCTGTAAATCAGAAAAAAAAATACGATTTAAATTGATACTTTTTTTGTAATAAATTTTTCAAGTTGAATTTCTGACTAATTTAAAAAAAAACTAAAAAACGCGATAACTCAAAAATGGTTCACTTTTGCATAATGCATTATAGGGTCAAAATGACTGCAAATGACCTCCCCTATAACCCCTTAACGGGAATGTATGCAATAACCAATAACCCTGTATAGCACCAAAGATAACAATGCTAGTTAACGTTAATGTTAGTTAAATATTGACTTATATGGAATGGTTTCACTTGTGGGAGGACCTTGTGCAGGGTCCGTCCGGGTCGGTACCACCATCTTATCCATTAACCTACCGCCAAGCAGCAGTGTTTGCATTGTTGTGTTCCGGTTTGGGGATAAGACAGCCGGTTAAATGGCTAGCATAGAGGCATTCCATCTTAGTCCTTAGGGTTGGCAACGCATTTGCAGTCTTAGGATTGCGTTCTTGTGAATGCGAATGTCTATGGGTCACAGTTTCCACTTACCATCAGATGGCCTGAAAAAAAGGATAATGTAACTCTAAATATCACTTCCAGCATCCGAGCGCACCCAGACGACCGCGGGCCGTGTTACACTCGACGGCGGCAAGAAACCGACGCGCACGAAACGTCAGCTCGACTTCCCCGGAGCGGGCCTGGCGTTCGACTCCCGGGCGGAGCCCACCGGCGAGTACGAGCCCACCCAGCCGGCCAAGATCATGATCAGTCGCAAGACGCTGGCTACGGGGCATACGTGGAATGAAGCCAATTTCAAGATGCCTATCGACAGGTCAGTAATATGTTTGTCGTGAGGGATGAGGCCGCTTAACATCAATAAAAAATATATAAATGATGTATTGTCCATGAAAATTATTAACCTCTACAAGATACTAGAATGAAATGAAGAGAAAACTCGTGTTTGTATGAACCATAATCGTAAATTATTATAACAACGCTAGTGTGCTCGTTTTTTTAAAAAGTTTTCTTCGTATGTTTCGTTTCACGGAGTTAAAGTAGTTGTCATGGTCAAATCGGCCGGTTTAGCAACATTATCATTAGAATCACCTTCTATTAGGGATCACCACGTCAGTCGAAAAAGTTCACTGAACAATAAGTCGTCTCAGAACTCCACGTCTCAACTAGCAGTTCTATAACAATAACTTATCGCTAAAAATAGGTAATATGCATGGATTTTTTAAATAGCATTTCTCAACGAAATGTGAAAATACTAAAATTAAAATCGGCTAAGAAATACGTATGAATCAAGCATTTTAAACTGCAAATTACACAGCGATGAGACAGGGCGATCCGATATGCGTCGTGAGTCGTGACGTCATGTCGGCCATTATAAACTCCATGTTAAATTCTGTTTTGGTAGAAAGAGATAGGAACAAATATTTGCTGACTTATATCTTGTTATTTATAGCTATTCAAAAAATGATTTATCTCAACTGTTTGTTACATGAATTATCTTTTATTGAAGCTGTGAAAAAAGTGATGAATATTCGGTATCGTTGCAGAGGCCTCGACGAGTCCCATTTCCGTAAGTTGTTCGTGCGGCGCAGCGTGCTGCTGCTGCGCAAGCGCGAGCTAGAGCGGCGCGCGGCGCCCGCGCCCGCCGAGCCCGAGCCCGTGGACGCGGCGCGGGACTACGACTACAACAACGAGAACGACGCTTCCTACTGCCCCAACAGCGTGCCGGTCAGTACACGAACTCAACCTTCAACATTCACTCTATGTATATTTTTTCCAGTGTAAAATCTATTCCATGTTTGAATCGAGGAAATGGACAGCATGTCGCCACGTAATCCATATAACACGTAACATTATCATAGTAATTGACAAAATCACATGCATGGTATGATAATATATAAATCAAAAACTTTCTTAAGAATGCCTTCAATATAGTTCTAGGCGTACGGCAGTGTCTCGATTGTAATATAAATCTGCTTGGCATTCATTTAAGGCGACGGGGCGGGCAATTGACCTTGCTCATTCGGCCAGACGAGTAAAGTTTTAATTCGCGCGCCATCTAACAAGTAAGCTCTGCGATCGACCGCATAATGTTGTTTGTTAGATGGCGCTTGATTAGATCGACCAATATGATATGATACACTTGTGTTTTTCTAAATACTATCTCAAATTCAGTAACGAATGTCCAAAATAGCTTTTAAACAAATAAGTAAATACATAAATAGTTAATTATTTAACACGTAAAGGTTTTTTCATGAATAGCTGGCACGAATAGATCAATGAAAACTTTGGTCTACTAGGATTGTGAGAGTGCTATCAGTTAGTTTATATTTCGAACCAAAAAATTAATTAATAATAATAATAAAGCATAGGGATTAAATTGTTTCAATAATACTACTTTAAATGTATTAAATATTGACGTGGTCTACGACAAGGCGGCGATTCGTCGAGAATTTCGGGTTGGGGTATCTATAGCAAAGGGGGCGCAAGACTTAATTTTGTTTTGATGGAAGTGGTGTCATTATAACACCTATTTTTTATGATGCTATCGTATAGAAGACGCTTAAATAAGCGTGTTTTGTATAGGAAACTTTTCTCTAAACTTGATATTTACCGAGATATTAGGGGTTCAAATGTCAGTCATTTTGAAGGGATCTGGGACTTACGGAGTAGTGAAATTGATGTCAATATAACCCTCATTTTTGTTAATAAATCCTATAAAACATGGTAAAATAAGCATGTTTTGTTATATAAACTTTTTTTCTCCGACCAATATTTACCGAGATATTGGGGTTCAAAGGTCAGTAATTTTGAAGGGCTAAAATTTTTGAGTCGTGTAATTGATGTCAATATAACCCCTCATTTTTGTTAATAAATCCTATAAAACATGGTAAAATAAGCATGTTTTTTTTGTTATATAAACTTTTTTTCTCCGACCAATATTTACCAAGATATTGGGGTTTGAGTGAAGTGGTGTTATTATAACACGAAGTTTTTATGATGCTATCGTAAAGAGGACGCAAAAATATTGATCATTACCGAGATATTGGCTCCTAAATGGACATTTCCACATAAGTCCGAATCTAGGGCTCTCGCTGGTTAGGACGCGTGCCGACACTGCGCGCCCTAGAGTGTTTTTATAGAGCCGGAGATACGGAAAATATGGATCGTAGGAAAAAAAGTGAAAAAGGAAAACATAATATGTTTTCCTTACAAACCCTTTCCTTGTTATGTTTTACTTAAGTCCCTGTGAAAAAAAAATTTTTTTTTACCCTCTCGAAACCACCCCCCCTATCACCCCCAACACCCCCTCACCCCTCCCCCCCAAATACCTATATATAGTTGCGCCCCCTTTGCTATACTCGTATAACCGTATAACCGTATCTCACCGCATAAAACACGAAGTTCAATGTCAATAACAATAGGTAACAGGATATTATAATAACAAAACAAATAATTAACACAACAGAAACAAAACAACAACGCCAAGGCCGAATTATAAAACAACTGCAGTAGGTAGTTACTTGTTCGCACGGAATAGTAGAAACGCAACTGATTCAATTCAACTGAAATGACAGTGACTGACCGTTGGGTGGGAGTCAAAACAAAGTTCGAAACATTCGAACTATCAACCAAACCAACCCAACGGTCTGGCAACGCCGCGGCCGGCCGCCACACGCCAAAACCCAAACCGAGCACGCAACGTCGCTTTCATCGCTCTGTAGTTTTGAGTACCTACCTAGTTATAACTACAACTTTTATGATTTTTTACTGATCCAACGTGAATGCAAGTACAAATCCATTATCTAACACTAAAATCAACTTTTATTCGAAACCATTTGTTTTTTTTCTTCTATTTAGTATTTTAAATTCTTATTTTAGTTTGTGTATATTTTTTTGGCCACATTCAACAAAAAGCTTCAAAACGCCTAGTCATAGTTCAAGAGCAAACATTTAGTTCATCGTTTCACTAGGAGCACATAGGTTTTGAGTCTATAATCTGTAAATTCTTATTAAAGCTAATATATTCAAGTTGACGCAACACATCAAATCCGTAAAAAGAAGTGTGGAAAGTTTGGCTGCAAACTAAATCGCCCAGCCGGAATAAAACGAATACGAACTTTTTAAAAACGGTTCATTTAAAGTGGTATATAGAGCTTACTATCAGTTAGATAACTATATTAATGAGTCAGAGCAAGACTTGAGGATATATGTCTTCAGATTATCATCATTTAAAACTGCCACTTCCTATATTTTTCCCAATAAATTTATCCAAAAACACCTCGATTTCGTAATTTTGCCCTACCCTTCACCTTAATGTTGTCGTTTACTCCCTGGGTGCCGCTTTCGGCGCCACAAAGTGACCCATCTGAGAGGGAATATTAATCTTGTGCCATCTCTTTACATTGCCAATAATATATTTTATAAGCACTCACCACTGCATTGAATATTTATCTCTCCTTTCACAAACAATAACCCTCACTATTCTCCATTATTCCTAACCTGTTATTCCCGCCAAAACTTGATGACACCACCTTTCGGTCTTGCCAGTCATATTTCTTTCGTCTAAAACTACCAACAAACTAAAAATCCAACTCGCCAACATTTTTACTCATATATCATATATTCGCGACACAGCATGAATGGCAAACTTATTTTTTCCCCTCTTTCTCCAAATTGAATTCAACGAGTACCCCGATTGTCACAGATAAGGGTCTTGCGCCTGGCCTGGACCATATTCCTGTTAGCTGTTTAAAATGTTACTAAATTTTATCTATCCTACAGGACGGCGACGATTGGGGCAACGAGGACGGCGCGGCCGCAGGCGACCCGCACGACCAAGCCAAGGCGGCGGAGCTCGAGGAAATAGGTGACATGCTGGAACCACCTACCAAAGTACGTAAATTTTTTGATTAGAAACTACCAATTAACGACTTACGTACAATCTTCTTCCATCTTTACCAACTTTCACTTCTTTTTATTGCATTTGAGATGATTTTTTTACAACTCGTTCAAATCGAAATTTAAACTTGAAAATAATAGCTTTTGTTTCATAACAGTAATATTGTTGTAGACTACGTGCCAAATTTGTAGCTTTGGCGTTGGTTACTAGAAATATTTTTATTTTCAGGTTGCCAAAATCTTCATACCTTATGCCATGAGAGCCAAAAAGGTAGACATGAAGCAACTGAAGCATTGCACTTGGAAGATGCTCACGCAGGGAACGGAGGGCGAGAAGGAAGAAGTCACTGAAACTACATTTGCTACGATTTACAACAAGTTGCCCAGCATACTGTCCAGCAACATGCGCGAGTCGCTCAGTGTGCCTCTCGCCTTATTATCAGTACTGCATCTAGCGAACGAGAAAGGACTTATACTTGAAAAGAGCAAAGACCTAAAAGACTTCAGTATTATAGGTCTAATTAAAAACTAAAGCATGTCAAAATGTTTGGTGAATAATTCGGCCTGCGCGCGCCTGCAGTTATTGATTTGTGACATGCATTTGGATCATTATTTTTATATAGACGTAGTATATAAGGTTATTTGTTTTTTTTAAACAATCCAAAGCATCGAATATTGCTTAAATATTTTATAACAGTTTTTCGCTAATTCCCTAAATACCATAATTTGAAAATACCGGATTACACTTTGGAGTCCCAAAACACCAGATTCAAAATAAGGATTAATTTATCAAAGTGTAATCTAATCTGGTATTTTAAAATTATGGTGTTTTGGGAATGAGCGTAGTTTTTAACTAATTTCGTACCGTCAATTTTCATGAACTAGCTCTTAAATTTTTTAATTACTATTACAGTAAGCTGGGCTAATTGTAAATAAATAGACAATGGATAAGAAACGTTTTTTTTATTTAATTAAAAACAGTAAACTTTTACAGAAATTAACATTTTACAAGCGTAACATATTTGTGGGGGAGTAATTCTTATTTGACGGTGATAAAGATAATACAGACATCTTCGATTAGATTTCGGTGTTTTACAAACTGAGGCACAATATTTTAGTCTTAATTGTTACAAAAGATATTGCTTATAATTGCTACAAAGAGGTATGGTATGTAGTTATACCTAACTTATAAAATACTAATAACAACATAGAACGTAGAAAAATATGAGTATTTACAATGTCACAATATCAAATTTCAAAGTCTTACAAAATATACGTATAAGCTATGCTGCAAAGAAACAGCACAAAAAAAACAAATAATTTGCATTGAATTACTTACCTTCAAGAAAATATTTTTACTCTTATTAATGGTATTTTTAACATATAGAAAATAAAACAAAAACAAAATTTCTCATCAGTAAAGGACTCTTACATAAACAATCATTCACAAACAACTTAGTTTAGAAACAACAACAATAAAAGAATTAAAGTGTACAGAGATCTTCTAAAACTACAAAGTAGAAGGCTATTCAGTCCAGTCTTGAGAAGTTTCAATTAAAACACGGATACTGCCTGTTATGACTGATGTACCTACAATAAATAGTACATGACTAACTTACAAAAACACTTCTCTAGACACTTTAATACTTTTGCTGCCCGAAAGAAATAAAATCGAAAAAAAAATCCTTTACAGGTAAATATCACAAGGCATTGCTTTGCAACTTTAAGTAGAATGAATTTTTTTTTTGGTGTTTAATACCATCTAGAAAATGGAATCTTACTCTACAACTTTAACTTCTGTCTCTACTTTGTTAACAATATTATTCGTTTTACAAGTTTCAGATTCAGTATTGTTCAAGTCTTTCTTGTCGCCAATATCTTTAAGTTCAGAGTGTGTTACATCAGCCTCTGCTTTATTTTCAACGGATTCTACTGATTCTACTTTAACTTCGGTAGTGGTTACATCCCCCTCTGCTTTCTTTTCAAGTGATCCTACTGATTCAACTTTAACCTCTGTAGTAAGTGCTTTGGAGGCTTCTTGACTGGTTTGCTCTGGTTCCCCAGTGGTCTCTTTTAAAGGCGAACTGTCCTTGTCAGCGCCGCTAGTGTACCCCGTATCCGTGTTGATGGAGTCCTTTGAATCGTCTCTCTCTGGGGTCTTGATTGTGTCATTAGAATTCTCTAATGTCTCTGAAGATGTATCTCGTTTAGGAGAATCCAAAATATCCGTCTTATCTTCTGTGTCATTTAAGCTATCCAGGTTTGCTTCAAATGACTTGTTTTCTATCACAGTATGATTACTTTCCAAGCTTTCATCAAGATCGGGCTGCGATGAGTCCAGCTCATTCGCGTCCTCAAATGTTTCTTCTTCCTCAATGTATTTGTCCGAGCTCTCAGGTTTATCATTGACTTCCTTCTTATCATCTAATACTGATTTGCTTTCTTCTGTTTCACTTGTACCAATTTTAGAAACAGTATCTTCTGGAGCTGTTGCGGTTGTATCAATTTTAGAAACAGTATCTTCTGGAGCTGTTGCGGTTGTATCAATTTTAGAAACAGTATCTTCTGCAGCTGCATTTTCGAAAACAGTATCTTCTGCAGCTTCATTTTCGGAAACAGTATCTTCTGCAGCTGCATTTTCGGAAACAGTACCTTCTGCAGCTGCATTTTCGGAAACAATATTTTTAGCTTCATTCTCAGAAATAGCTCCAATAGGAGAGTCTACTTCTTCTTTAACAATTTCTACATTTTCTGGGACGGTATCTATAACTTTTTCTACTTCACTAGGGGTCGAAGCAATAATAGTAGAGCTAACGTCATCGCCATCGAGTAAGAGTTTGACGAGGGCCGGCTCATTCGTGCTGTCTAAGAATTCTATTTGGAATGTTGAATCGTCGGCCATCAGGGAGTCTAGTTTTTTTCTCGCGGCGGCTGCAACGGAAGAATCGATGCCCGCGAGGCGGCAGCACTTCGCAAGAGACTCGATAGCGGCGATATCTTGCGGAAGTTGACGGAATTCTTTGCATTTCGCTTTGTTGCCGTAATCGATGAACTGCACGTGGTAACCCGCGTCACAGAACTCTAGGATTTTTGCGCGGTACCACTGCTCGTCTTCGGCCCAAAAGGCGGCGCATACCGATCCGACTTTAAGCTCCGTCGCTTGTTCAAATTCCTCCGCATCGCCGATGACTTCAGTGACTTTGTCGAGCTCGGTAGTTTTATTGTCTAGGTGGACGTAGAACTCGTCGGCAGCGTGCACGAAGCATATTTTCCCCGCGCTGCGCAAGTCCTGCCCCACGGGCGCCGGGCGCTCCGTCGGCGGATGCTCCTCACACAGCCCCACTAGCTCCTCGGTCACCGACTTGCCTTCGAGATACAGCTCCACGATCGATATATCGCCCGAAGCGATAAACTGCACGTTGAAGATCGTCGCGCCCTCGGCCGCCAGCTCGTTAAACTTGACTTCCGACTTGCGCGACCAAGACTTGATATCACGCGGTTTCTGCAGCGCGCACTTACGAGATAATGCGGGTTTGACTTTTAGTTCGTCTGGCAAGCTTCTAAGTTCAGTGGCGATGGAAGCGTTGCCGTAGTCCATGAAAAGGACCTCTGTCCCCTCGGAGCCGTCGACGATGACCTGCGCGCGGTACCAGGCGCCGTCCTCCGGGTACTTGGCGGCGCACAGCACGCCCTCCTCGCGCGCGGCGAGCGGCGGGAAGGCCTCAGCGTTCTCCATGGCGGCCTCCATGGCCTGCAGCTCGGGCGTCGCCGTTTCCAGTTGCACCCAGAACTCCGAGGGCGAGTTGACGTGGCTCGCGAAACACGACGGCAAGTCGCCACATTCAGGTTGCTCGGCCCGCGCCGCGTGCCCGCCAGCCACCAGTTGATCAGTGATATTTCTGCCTCCTACGTACAAATCCACGTACGTCGTGACGTCTTTGAGAATTATAAGAGCGTCGACGGGAGCTTCCGTATCGCCTACTAGCGCCACGAAGCTTTCGGCCGCCGCTTCGGACCACTGACCGGTCCCCGTAGGCACGGCGTTAACGCTAGACTTCACCGCGAACGATTCGACGGATCGCAGCGACTCTGGCATTTCTTTGATGACCCCCGGTTGGTTATCGAGTACGTCGGTGTTTCCGTAGTCGACGAATCGTACCGTAGTTATGTCAGAATCGAGATCGAGCACCTCCGCGCGGTACCAGAGATCATCGGCAGAATATTTGGCGACGCAGAGGGTACCCATTTCGCGGGTTTCGAGGTCTTCGTACTTGTCGGCCTCTGCTTTGAGTTGAGCTTGGATCTCTTCGATCCTGTCTATTTTGTCGGACATTTGCAGCCAGAAGTGTCCGGGGGAGTCGATGTGGCTGATGTAGACTTGCGTGCAGCCGGACGGGAGCGACACGGGCTCCTCGGTTTCGACGGCTGGTTGTATTTCAGGAGCGGCGTCTTCTTCCGGCGCTGCCCGCGGAGTAGCGAGCTTCTCGTTGACGAGTTTCATGGACAAATCGACGCCGTCGAGATGCAAGCTAGCGAGCCAGCCGTCCGCACCGCACGTTAGCGTCACTTGAATTTCTTTCTCCGTGGTCCACTCCGTTAGCTTTTCTATAGCACTGTCTTGAAGCGCGACGAGCCCGAGGCTAGTCAACAGGGCTTGAGCGCACGGTTCGTAGAATTGCACGTCTAACTTCTTGACTGTGTCCTTGGGCACGGTTTCCGTGTTGCCGTAGTCGGGGAACTGCACTTTGACTTCGGTCTCCGTGGCGCTGACGACGGCCGCGCGGTACCAGTTGTCGTCTGACGATTTTGCAGCACAGAGGGTGTCTGGATCGAATGTTGTCAGTGGTTCTGGGGTACCTGCAATAGAATCGTTTTTCTTAGTGCAACTTCAATTCGCTCAGTACCGTATAGTGTATGAAGCAAAATGTCCAGCGAACCATGAAGCGAAATGTCAGACGTCCCTTAGCATTTTGCCCCACTAGCATAACATCCATAACGCAGAACATCAAAATAGCAATTAGCCACTCGCTTCACCCGCTGGCTCACGCAATGGTCCATTGCTTCACCCTGGGTATTAGAGTACCCAACATAATTGGGCCGTCACTTCACCTTGAACACTATCGTGTCCACGGCAGCGTGCGTAGTCGGAGCTCTTAAAATTATATCTATTGCACTCATACGCATGAATAAAACGGCTATTAAACGTATCTATACTTTTTTTGAAAAAGTTATCTATCTTTTTCCTTAAAGACAATCTTGCACGGATAACGACTGATATTTAGGCTGTTAGAGGCGACTCTTGGACTTGAATAGTATAATATATCTATTATTTAATTTTAATATTATGATAGTGTTATAATAGTATTAACCTTTGTTTTTTTTATAATCATGTTAATTTAAACTTTGGTAATTTTACACACTTAGACTGGTTGCTAACTGGCCGTGTCCCTACATGGACGTTATGCGAATTAGGTATTTTACGACAAGTCATCTTCATACAATGCGCAATTCAAATAATTCGACATGTGCGTTTTAGACCATCTGAAGTCGTGGTCATTTTGATTAATAGACGATTCGGTACTGAGCGCTTCAAATTACTGATACGCCCTACTGGTCCTACATGGATATTGCCTAATAAATGACATACATAAAATATTGAATAAAACCTTTCTTAGCTGATACTAACCATTCTCATAGAACGCATACAGTTTATCCAACAAGGCCTGAATCTTGTCAACATCTGCGACTCTCTGCAGATAGATCTCGTTGAGATTCTCAAGGTGCTGCATGGACGCCAGTCCGAAGTTGTAGTTGAACACAGTTCGAGCGCAAAGTGTGACCACCTCTTCGAACGCGCCCTCATCGGGCTCGAAAATGGCCACTTTCTGTCCCGTCGTGACATCATACAGTGTTGTCACCAAACTGAAAGGAAAATATCAATTGATTTTAGCAGGAACAAATTTGCTAGCGAATTTAAAACCCTGCGAGAAGTTTAAACTGTTCTATTATGAATTATTTATCCTTAATTGCCTTATCTAATTTATTTTGAAACAATAAAATTACCTGATGCCTTCCACATTGTCGATGTACATGACGAATTTGTTGCCAATAAGTTTTGTCTTCAGTTCATCAAGTGAAAGCAGAGTCTTGGATTCCTCCGAGTAGTTGTTCAAACAGCATTGGAGAGACTGGTAGTAGTATACACTCAGGTCTGTCGGCAGGATCATGAGCTGAAACGGTAATTAGTAAGGATCACATTACTATGTAAAAGTGCCTCTAACTTTCAAATTATGCTAATCATAAAAATCATTCATAGACATGTAAGTAAAGATTTTCACTGCTGCACATATGCTTCCTCTAAGAGCCCCCTCACACCTAGCGTCTTTCGAACGTCAGTGGGGGGATGGACGCTGCACGCGCGGTGACGAGACGTTCCGACGTTCGATAGCCGCCACTGACCTCGCCGAGGCGCTCCGCGTACGTGGCGTCGACGCTGCGCGGGCGTTGTTGAGCCGCTGACTGATGAATGATTCTAGGTGTGAGGGGGCTCTAAAGATTGGTTCTGTCCTACATATATTTATGCACGAAGGATTAACAAACAAACAAACACACTTTCGTATGTATACTCATAAGTAAGGTATTACACACACTTAAATTATATTCATTTCGCAAATGCCATCATTCATCAAGATGGTTTGTTACTTTTCAACCGAATCGTGCAACCCTCGGAACCCTCCTTAATAATCTACAATTTATGTTTAAAATGACCGTAATTTTGAGTCTAAAATGGCCACTTACTTTGTCCAGAGAGGTAACGATCGTGTTTCCGTAGTCTGGTAGCACAGCTTGGACGCTGCTGGCGTCAGAGGGGTCGTTGAGTATGGCGCGGTAGATCTTGCCCTCGTGTTTGACGGTGCAATGGATGCCGTCTGTGAGACTGTCAGATGACAGAGGTGTCAGCTGAAAATAAAAACGATGAATAACTTGTATTCAAATAAAAAAACATTAAAAAGTCGTTGTTTACAGCAGAACTTGTGATATGGCTCGTTGAACAATCTCTATGTACACAGGGTACATCTTACCCTTTACCGGTTATTGACAACTGTCATAGTATTCGCAAATAGAACCAAACTGTCAATTCTTAAGATTCATATTACATTTATTATGGTGGGAAATATATTCCCTCTGCCTTATAAAGGGTTAAGGTTTAATTTGAGTTGTTAATCTATTAGCTGTCTGTCCCGTTGTAAGAGGTAAAATATTAGGTCAGGTATACTGTTATTTTGATTAAAATGTTTGAAATGGAAGTCTTGTTCAAACTGACCTGGTCAATTTCAATATAAATACGCATGTAAGTTACTCACTAAATTGACGTCAAAGTTAGCGATAGCGCTTTCCACGAGACTCGCTTTCTCCAAATCGAGATGAACGTAGAATTTCTCGAAGGAATCGACGTGTGTCACGCGACACGGTATCTGCTGGCCGACGATGATCGTCAGGTCTATGGCTTCATCTGAAATTTATAAAAACATATTGACTGGGTTTTATTAGCCCAGCACACTATCACACACACACACATCCATAAGTAACATCTATTCACGACCTCGGAGTAATAATGTATAGTTCGCTTAATTTTTGTGCTCATATAGACGCGATAGTGAAGAGAGCTAGGCTGGCGGGATTCGTATCCAGGCAGCTTACGACTGCGTCGAGCGTACGCCGGATGAAGTGGCGCCCTCATTACAATTATCGTGTTTTCTATAATAAACTTAAGTATTTTCTTGAAAACGAACGGTCCTTCTTTGTACTACAAATGAAAATACAACTTAGAGGACATATCACGTAGGATATCAAACAGTGGCCACCTTTTCCCGTTAAGCCGACTACTCAAAGGGTTGTTATCAAAGTTCATTACGTACCTATCCCATAATAGTACATTATTGCCTAGGCAGTGAAGCAGGCAATTGCGGGCCGAGAATTGGTTTAAACGGACGAGCTTGCGAGTCCGTTTAAAAATACGAGGCCCGCAATTGCGATTCCTGCCGAGGCATATATAGTGCTTTTCTCAAAAATCGCAAGAAAAAAATCGCATATAATCACAAACTTCACGTGAAATAACCTCACTCTTTACCGCCATTATTTTTATGACAAGGAGAAACGCAAGCTTTTTTTAGAAAAAAAAAACTCAAGCTATTCCAGACACAGATAAAAAAGTTACGTTTCGAATAGAATATGGATGTATAACACTTGCGCCCTCATTTTATTATGGCCGTTTTCACTTTTTAAAAAGTTACAAACTAGATAACAATGAAATTTGTATGCAACATTGCGGGCTTGTGTAGCGAGCACGCAATGTAATTTTTTTTTAATTTGGGAACTGTCTGTAAACTATGTACTTCGCGTCTCAGTATGGAGTTAGTAATGTCAACTTTTCCGGTCATTTTTGAGAAAAATGTGTTTTTGCTTGCGCTACAAAAAAGCATCGTCCGATTAAAAGGAAATTCTGTTGTTAGTTCTAAAACTTAATAATAGCAATGAGGGCGCCACTGGACGCTCGATGTTTGCTCGGTGCAGTCTTACGTCCTTCCCAGAATCGGGAGTAAAAGTTCCCATCTACAACTGCATCGCGAGGAGTATCCTCAAAAACAACTCTTCAGTATGGAATCCAGTTTACATGGTACATTCAGACCGCATTGAGAGGATACAAAAACGTTTTCTTTACCATGTTTCTATTGCTGCCAATACGTGTTACACTCTGATCAGTTACGAATTAATGCTCAAGCATTTTAAGATGCTGCCACTTTCTAAAAGGCGGAAGTCCGGTGACATCCTATTGTTGTACAAGATTATTCATCGGCATTCCTGTACCAACAGCAGACTCTGCAATAGAAAACCCTTCGTGCTGCCTATTTATCGCACAAATGTGGGTCGTCATTCAATTCTGTATCGAATGATTTCATCGTACAACAGCGTGAAACCGGTTATAGACACACACTGTGGTTCCTTAACCTCGACTGAAACGATTATACTTGCAATGCGTTAAGACTTGCTTGTTTGTATAATCTGTAATTAATTCTTTTTTATTTTAGGTTTTTATATTTCTAAATTTAGTTTTAATTCATAATTTAAGTTTGTTTTAGTTTATATTTAAATATTATTTTCTGTTCATTTTTACTACCACTACCACTTAAATTTGTTTGTTCACTTTTTTGAAATTTAAACAAAATAATCTATTGTTGTTAGACTGTTCCAATCCTTTTTCAAGTGTAACATTCAGTTCGTGACCTTGAACTAGTGGACTTGAACACATCTAAAGGACACATTAAAATAACTGACTTTTATTATCATCAGTGATCGTACTTTTTCCAGCATTCTTGGTGCGATGACGTCAAATGACACACGACAGCGACCTAGGGTTGTAGACGTGTATATAATATGATTGACGTTTAAAATTATGTAATATTATGTGGTCATTGAAAATGAATTACAATTTTTTTACTTAATCATTTATTATAATTTAGCACTTGACGGGACGTCAGCGAAGAAACAAAATGTCTTCTATATTTATGCACTGCCATTACCTACGCATTATACTGTCTGTGCTAATATATAGTCAGTATATAAATTCCTAATCATAAATATGAACCTATATAACCTGAGATAAGAAGTTATTGCAACTGTGTTACATTTTCTCAAATACTCGTAGTAAATTAACCCTTTATTTAATTATGCATATAGGGTTAGGCTTTACATGTTCTGAGAGTATTTTCTGTATTTCCGATTTGTTTAATACGCTATTTTATTTTTATTTTAGATTTTATTTGATTCCTGATTACAACAATTTAATATTGGGCACTACTGACAACCCTAGCACTGCACCAAAAATGCTGGAATATCTACGATCACTGATTATCATATTACTATAATTGACTAGCAAGTAGGTACAACCAAATCAGTATTTCTGAAGCAACGAACTACTACCTAACTATTTTTACGAGGTTTACCTTTTAGAGTAACAGACGATTGCTGCTCAGAAAGCACAACCAGCTGTTTCTCGACGAGCATGTCGACGACGCTGGCCCCGTTGTTCCACAGGGACACCTGGTGCTGGCCGTCCCCGCAATCCTGGAAGGCGCACTGGTACCGCGGGGCGTTGAAGCACAAGTCGATGTCAGGGTTCGCTTTCCACTCGCCGTCCTTCGGCGCCACCCCGATCAGGGAACAGTGTATCGCCATTTTAGGAAGTTCCATCAGCTGACTGTCCAACTGCCAGATATCCTTAGCGTCGACCAGTTGCTTGTTGCCGAAGTCCACGTACTGCACGATGAACTTGGAGAAGGGCTGGACCGCCACGACGGTGGCGCGGTACAGGACGCCGTCGGTCGGGTAGCGCGCGAGCACCGACCCTCCCACGGGAACGTTCCCCGTGAAAGATTTCACACCCTTGTACAGTTCGGGAATTTTGTGCATCATCTCCAGGAACTTGGGCTGCAGCGACATGATCTGGGTGTAGAAACTCTTCGGGGAGATTATCCAGGTGACAGATACCTCGTGCTGGGCGCCGGACTCGACCGTGGGGTCCGCGAAGGCGGTCTCGAGCGAGACCGGGTCGGCGAGCTCCTTGTACTGGACCTGCGTGAACTTGCTGCGGGCCTTGTAGGGCGGCGCGCGGCCGGTGGAGCCGAAGCTGCGGTCGCCGCGCTGGTCGGTGTCGGACCCGAAGGAGCGGTCGGCGCGCGAGCGCGGGGAGAAGTTGCTCCGCGGCCGGTCTTCTCGCTCGCCGCGGCTGTCCCGCTCGGCCCGGTTGTCGCGGAACTCCCGCTTCTGGTTCCAGTCTTTCTTCTCGGCCCAGTTGTCGCGCCGGTCGCCACGGTTCTCCCGATTGTCGCGGTTGTCCCGATTGTCACGGTTCTCCCGATTGTCACGGTTGTCCCGATTGTCGCGGTTGTCCCGATTGTCGCGGTTGTCCCGATTGTCGCGGTTGTCCCTCTTGTCGCGATTGTCGCGGTTATCCCGGTTGTCGCGGCGCTCGAACCGGTCGGGCCGGTTGTCCCGGGCTCCATAATCGGGTTTTTTCTCCTCCCATTCGTCTTGTTTGTTGAAATTGTCCCTGCAAAAGTTAAGTGTTCATTTCGAGATCTTTGCTGTGAAAATGATATACAATATATGGAATGATATGTATACATATGTTTACATAGGTTACAAAACTACGACAGCGATATTGTTTAACATAACACGCATTAGCTGGGTTATTATTTAATCAATTAATTAATGCAGTGTAATCGTCAATAAAATTAAAAATATTAAATTAGTTATGTGCACATTTCAACTAATAAGACCAAACCAAGCCGCTACATAAACGCATCAAGGGAAACTCAGATCTAAACAACGGATGAACGTAAAGGAGTGCAGGCGATGAGCTAAAAAGTGAAAAATTGAAACATCACAGTGCGTGGAGAAAACGTGGACAACTTGTAAGATGCGATAGTACGTTGGATACAAACGAAACACGCCACCAAGCGTGACCAAGCAAATAGGGTGAGAAACGAGATCGATTCGATTGAATCATATTAATGCTTATCGCGTGTTCGCCGATTCATTGAGTTATTCGTACGAGCGTATGAGAAATGTGAACGGAACGGATGAGAGAACGTGTAAGCGTTAACATAAGAGGTAAGCAAACAACACGGTGCGAGTGGTGCGGCGAGTTAGCGACACGCGGTACCGTTTGAGGCGGTCCTGGATGGAGCCCTTGGGCTTCTGGGAGTCGGCTGACGCGGCCTCCGCGGCCTGCTTGAGTCTCTTGCCGACCCCGCTCGGGTCCTTGTGCTTCCAGCCCGGCTTTTGGCCGGGCTTCTCATGCTGTTCCGCCCTAGGTTTTCTTCTGTCGAATTCATATTTTGTTGTGTAGTCATTCTTATTCATAAGCGACATTTTCCGACGTATTCTAATTAAAATATATCCTTAATATTTGTTTTTTAATAATCCTCAGTGGCAAATATGGATGCAATCTTATACACTGGAGAGATACTTACTGTTGTGGCTTCCTATTCCAAAGAATTAAGTACTCTTAAACTACTGGTTCTGTTTAACCATAACGCTTTGCTTGACGAAGCGTTAAACCTAGTTGGTAATGAATGAACCTGCCTCAAAAGTTGTCTTTGCTTCGGCACTGGTCCCACTAAGGGCGAGGAAGCGATAAGCTATCGACTATCTCGCTCAAGAAACGAACAAAAGATATAGATCCCGTGTCAACAAAAGAGACACATCGTCGGCGTTGGGACCAGTGCTTTAATTCCCGGTATGGGAAAATATTTGTGCTGAATGCAAGTATTTGTTCCTGATTCTTGGATGTTTTCTTTGTATTACTCTGTATAAGTAATTTTATCGTTATGATTGTACCCATAGTACATGCCTAGAACTTGGGACTTGGTCAATTTGACTGAGATTCTCCCCTGGTATTTATTTATTTACAATTTTCCCAAGTACGAAACTCCTTGTCTGGACCCAATAAAAAGTTCCCTTTATTGTTTCTATCTCGTTTACAAAGTAAAGACGCCACTATAAATTCAGACAAGATTACAGCATTTGTACGTAAGGGCTCTTTTATAGAAACACGACTCGCGGGATATTCAAATATATTGCGATTCATGAGGGCGTTAGCGATCTAGTAGATGCACATCTTAAAGGAGATATTAAGGAGCCCTAAGGCCGGCGCGCTGGCCTAGTTGGTAGTGACCCTGCCTACGAAGCTAGCGGTCCTGAGTTCAAATCTCGGTAAGGGCAGATATTTGTGTGATGAGTGCGAATATTTGATCCTGAGTCATGGATGTTTTCTATGTATTTCAATATAAGTATTTATATCGTTGTCTAGTACCCATAGTACAAGCCTAGAGCTTAGTTTGCGACTAGGTCAATTGATGTGACATTGTCCCCAGATATTTATTTATTTATAAGTTATCTGCAGAATATATGTATGTATTCATGTACCTGTTGTCCCGGTTATCCCGGTTGTCCCGGTCCCGGAAGTTCTGGCGCGGCGGCGCGGCGGGCGCGGCCTCCTCCCACTCGTCGGCCTGCGCAGGCGCGGCGTTGTTCTCCCACGGGCGGCCGCCACGTCTAAAGCGAACGTTATAACTGCAAGTTTGCAAAACTTGCAAACCTTAAGAGGAATGTAAACAGTCGCTTAAATCGCGTAGATGTCAAAAAATCTATACAAATTTAGATCCGGGCGATAACAACGTTTCTCACCCCCTAACCCAAGTCCGATTTCCAATATTTTTGAATCTCTCGTAGTTATTATGAAAAACGAATTTTCTACGATTCCGATTTTTTATCTGTATGGAAAATACTCAATACTCACTACTTTATTGCAGTTCATACTGTATACAGGTTGGAATAATTTCTGGGTAATGAAAACTTACAGACCAAGTTATTCTTAATATCTATAACATATTCAAACAGTAAAAATCTATCTAGATTTCAGAGGAGAGAAAGGTTATCGCATTTTTCATGTTTTTTTTGGACGATAATACATATCGACTATTTTTTTATTCTATTATAGCGTCCTCTCATCATAGGTAACGGCTTCACACGCCCATTGTACCATGTAATTATGGCCTAGCATAAAAAAAACACAGTTTATCATATATCAAATCATTATGGTCCAAAGTGATCGTTACAAACGGGTCTTTGCGCGTGTTAACATACCGAATTGGGACATGATAATAAATAATATAAGAATGAAGCCAGGGGAGATTTAAATATTTGATCACGCTAAAGGGAGCAAGAGAACAAACGCCAGAACAGGCGCAAATTACCGTAATAAAAACTATAGCTTTCTAACGATAATTAAATGCATAGCGCCTAACACTTACCTATCCCCTTGATCAGGCCTGCCACCGAATTTATCGCTGTGCCGAGCGGGTCCCGCGCGGTCAAACGGCTCCCTATTCTCTCTGCAATAAAACCAGTTCCTGGGCATTGTATTACACTAAACACTCTGCATCCGAGCTGCGGCCACTTCACTCGAGACAGTTGGTAGTGTAATGTAAAACATAGAGCAACAAGACAACACCGCAAGCCAAGTTCAAAGAACCGAATCCAAGGTCAAAATAACCGTGAGTCACGCAAGCGTCCATATTACAGAAAAAAGGCGTTAGAAAAACTGACGGTATATTGTTGAAAGTATTCCAATTAACTTTTATGGACTTCACGAGTGGAGAAAATTTATGTTACTAGGTAGAGAGATAGTGTTTTGTATAACCTTTATCTCTCGTTCTTAGTATGTTACATCCAAAATTGGAGCTGAAGTATGTCAAGTAGGTGTAAAGGCCGATAATATTTTATCATCTGCTAAGTGTCGCATCTGTCTGAGATTGAAATCAGCTAGGATAGAAAAGATGTATAATGATACGTAGGTACAGTCAACAGCATAAACAAGTGATAATTTATGTACCTTCTCACTTTAACGTTGTTTGAAATGTTATACAAAATTGTGAAAAGATTGAAAGCGACAAGGTACATAAATGATCACTTATTTATGCTGTACAATACAATTGTACAGTACACCATACAGAAAAACAGCGCAATTAAAAATTATACAGGTAAACAACAGGCCGTCTTATCGCTGATTAGAACACTTCCAGACAACTTTATGTAATCATCTGATACGAAATACATATCTATCAAAAAATACACCCAATTTCACAAGTTTCTACAAATTCTCTGAAAACCGTATTAATACTAGTTTTTTGCCATCGAGAATGGACACGAGCACACGGGCCAACTAAAAGACATTTCGCACTGCTAGATCAAAACAGTATCAACTCTAAATCCTCGCTAGTTTTGTTTCAAGTTCATAGCTGTAAAAATGACCCTAAAAAATATTCAAAATTTGTAAAATCTTACCATTAGCAGTCAAACAAAATTATCTCTTAGCAGTCAATAGTCATGGCAATCAAGAGCACACGCGTCTAGTCGCTCATTGTCATAATACGAGAGCAATATCTGCTGGTAAGTTTGCAGTTCCTAGAGTGTCCAATTACTACGGAGACAGGCAGGTAAAACTCTCTCGCCTGAACAGATTACCAGCCGATATTGTTCTGGAAAAAGCTAGGTAACATAGGCATCTCCTGAAGTCATTGTAAATGCGATGCTCACCTTTAATTATATAATAGTGTATATCTAATTATTAATTAAGTACTTTTATGTAGTGATCAACAAGCTGGACCGAAGATTCCGCAGTCAAACTGTGCAAACAGTTTTGTGGAACAATGAATAATATATAAACTTTGTGTTTGTTATAATAAATAAATAATAGAAGTTGTATTAAAGTTGATTTTAAAATACAGTTGTATTTTGAGTTACTACTGTTTTGATCTAGAAGTGCGATTTGAATTCTCAAGATTGCAATCCTAGGACATAAAATACGCAGGCAATCCTGAGGACTAAGGTGAAATGTCACTATGCTAGTAATTTCACCGTTTGTCTTACGCTATTATTGCTGCTTGGCGGTAGGGTAAAGCAGGGATCTTCATACTTTTTGACTCAAGGGCTACACTGCACTTAATATAAAATCGTGCGTTCGGGTGAATATTCGGGAGTTTCAATCGCCATCATTTCTTGTCGTCAACATATTTACGAAAATAATGATAACTACTAGCAACTTTTGATGTCAAAATAGCATACTTGGTGCTAGTACAGTCAACAGTATAAATAAGTGATCACTTCTGTTCCTTGTAGAGTTACCGCGAATACTCGCTATTATTCGGTATTCGGCATTACTCGTAATTTTTTTGATATTCGTCGAATACCGAATAATAGCTAGTATTATTCGGCATTCGGCGAATAGTCGTCTAAAATAAACTTTTATCGAACAAAAAAACTAATGAGTTAAAAATAATATATTTTTTAATTATTTTCCCTAATAAAACAATACACAATATCAATTATTATCTGTAATATGTGCCTGTGCCTATCATATGCATGAAATTAAATTAGTTAGGCTTTTTAATTCATATTTAAAATCCAACAGAGGCAGATTGTGGTGCAAAAAAACTTTTATCTGCACGTTCGGGAGCAAGTCGGTTTCGTTTTTCCTCGTAAATTAAACCTGCCTCGCAAAATAGTCTTTCTGAATAAACAGAGCTTGCTGGTGTGATTAAGTATCGTTTAGCAAGCTTACTTAAAATAGGAAATCTATTCTTATTGGTACTCAAAGCCCACCATTCATATGGGTTTATTTTTCTGTCAGCCTTTGCTAATGCGATGTAGTGGGCGATTTCTTCAGCAGTGGCATTATTGGGTTGCTCTTCAGTAGGTTGCTCTATAGATGATTCTTCAAAACATGCCCAAAATAGTTTATGAGTTTCCGAATCGACATTCTCACAATCATTATCTAAACGAGACCTTATAACATGAAACAGATTTATAGTTTTCTTTTGCTCACAACCTTAGAAGAAATTAGAAATATTTTTAATGTGTTTAATGTTTTTTTTTATGTCGAATAGTAATGTCGAGTTATTCGACTATTCGCCAAAGTGAATGGCGATTAATCGGTATTCGACTATTCGCTATAACCACTATTCGCGGCAACTCTAGTTCCTTGTCGCTTTCAATCGTTTCACAATTTTGTATAACATTTCAAACACAACGTTAAAGTGACCAGGTACATAAATGGTCACTTATTTATGCTGTTGACTGTACATACCCCTTCCAATTAAAATAACAAGAAAGTTATTAATTTTGTCTAGAAGAGGAGATTTATAAAATCGGACCAATGTACAACGCATAAAGATCGCACGCTAGGTTCCTATCCTACCCCGTTAGAAAATGAATCGATTCGCATGAGATAGGTGAGAAACATACATTATTTAATTTGAACTTTATATTCGGTGCCCACTTATGTGAGAGCTGCACTACTTGACTGTTTAACCTACTTGCTTTTAGTTACTTTGCTTTGCTCTTAGCACCCATCCCAATAAAAACGTACCTAACGTAAGTACAAACTCTGAAATAAATCCCAGTGAGGCGGTCTCATTTGTGATTAATTACAAAACGGCATGTCCCGCTATAGTATATATAGGATTAGAAGGGCTCGCGGGCCGGACTTGGCCCGGGGGCCGTAGTTTGGCGACCCCTGACTTAAAGGATAGGATGGTGGGAGCGATCCGGAGGGAGCCTGCATAAGATCTTACCACCACTAAAATATTCTTTAAATAACTTTAAGAATCAGAAACGCCACGGGTGCAGATTCCATCGGACAACTGTGTGTTCCTCATCAAAATAGAAGATCTATGGACTCCTAAACACAACAGACTAGTGCAAATAAATAAGAATGAGTACCTGTTGCGGAAACTGCCGCCTCTTTGCGCAAAGTCGTCATTGCCCTCGCGCGGCGGACGCCTCTCGTCTTTGAAGCTCTTCTCCCGTTTGAAACCCTTGCGCCTGCTGTCGTCGGGGACGCTGCCCTCCGGCGAGCTGAAGGCTTCAGGGGCTGTTTTGCTAACCGGAGTCGTTGGTTTGATCTGGTAAGATTAAAATAATGATACTAAGCTCACTGACCTTAAGTCTAAGTAGAAATTCGATAAGTGGAAATTATAGGTCAACATTTTCTTAAGAGCTCTTGTCGGTGTTCCGTATTCCTAGCCTTCTCTTAAACACACTAATACGGCACGACTCCTACTTTTAAACCGATTTTGAAAAAAGGAGGAGTTTATACGTTCCACTGTAAGTTTTTTTTCGAAATGTATGTTCACGGATTTCTACGTCAATTGGGGACCGATTTAAAAAAAATATTTTTTGTTTGATAGAGTAGACTTCTGAGGTGGTCCCATTGTCACCAAGTCTGAATCTGATGAGGTGATCAGTGAGAAATTGAGGGAACTCCTCAAATATTGTAGGCAAACATATAGCGATTTTAGTATTTTTAGTCTAGCATTTGCATTCAGAAAGTTTTATTTGGTGAAGTGGAACTGATGATGAAGTGGTTTTGGCAGGGAAAATTGTGCAACCTGGATAATGCTAAAATGTAATGAGGTTCATGGTAAAAAATTGATATACATCTAGGTCGAAGATAATGGTAATGGATTTCCAATTGTAAAAACGGTATTTTTGCCGTGTGGTGCCGGTAGAGTAGAATAGCACCACCCCATATCCTCCCGCGGGTATCGTAGAAGGCGATTAAGGGATTATTACATAGGAAAGATCTCCTCCGGGCGAGATAGGCGTCGTTAGCATTGGGCTGCTACCTATCTAGGAGAAGGAAAACTCCGAATTCAAACCCGGCGGGATAGGCGTCGTTAGCATTGGGCTGCTACCTATCTAGGAGAAGGAAAACTCCAAATTCAAACCCGACCCTGCATAATGGACCATGCGAGCACCATTTAAAAAGTTTATACCCCAGGAGGGTACTGGCAATGCCAGAGAATCCCTCCCTAGGCCTAGCCTGGGCAGCCCTTCGTACTCTGGGGGGGGCAAAATAGTGCGCGTATGTTCGGATCCCTCCGGGGATCGGAACGGCGGCGATGCCGTTTGCCACGCGTCACGCTGTGTTCGCAGGGGGGTTGGCAAAAAGCGGGCCGCTGAAAGCCGCCTTGCTACGATGAATGTTTGTGGAGGGATGGAACATAAATTAGATGAGGTATGTATGATGATGAAAGAGAGAAAGCTGGATGTTCTATGTGTGACTGAGACGAAGAAAAAAGGGGTGAGTACGTCCACACACGGAACCTTGACGGCTTTGTGGTCCGGAGTTCCGGTATCCGAGCACGGTCGTCAGGGAGTTGGCATCGTACTCACAGAGCGAATGGCTGAATGTATGCAAGAGCATGAATGTGTGAGCCCAAGACTTCTCTGGGTGAGAGTCAAGGTAGGTCTCACCCGTTTATTCGTAATTGGGGCTTATGCCCCAGATACGAATAAATCTAAAAAAGAAAGGGAGGAGTTTTGGGAAAGTTTGCATGAGGTTTCAACAAAATGCAAGGAGAATGAGAGGATTATTTTGCTAGGCGATTTTAATGGTTGGACAGGCGTGCAAAGGGATGGTTATGAATCGGTACTGGGTAAGTATGGTGATGAGCGAGTGAACGAGAATGGCAAATGCCTTCTCAATGTATGTTTGGCTAAGAATCTCTGCGTGACAAACACTTTGTTTGATCACAAAGAGATTCATCAGTATACGTGGAGACGTCAGAATGAGAAGTCTATGATAGACTTGATGATTGTGGATGAACGGTTGCGTAACAAAGTTGTAGATACCAGAGCATTTCGAGGAGTTAGCTTAGGTTCAGATCACTACTTAGTGGTAACACGAGTAAGGGGTCTGTTCACACGTTGGCGCCATCGTGTTCCCGTACCCGACAACTGCGTTAGAGAGGATAAAAGTAGAGAAACTGAATGACGAAGTTATACAAGATGAATACGTAAGAAAGCTGAAAGATCGTTTTGAATGTGTTAATAAAATGAATGACAGTGAAGTCGAGAATAATGTAAATAATGTATGGGAGATTATGAAGAATGGCATGGTCAAATCGGCCACTGAAGTATGCGGTGTAGTAAAAAGAAGAAAAAGTAAGAATGAACGTCCGGAATGGTGGGATAGAGAGGTAGATGATGTCGTGAAAGAGAAGAAAAAGTGTTGGTTGGATTTTGTAGCTGTAGATCCAGGACAAGATCTAAGCGACAGAAAGAAAAAAGAGTATAATAGATCAAAGAAAAGAGTGAAAGAAGTTGTGGCTAGAAAGAAAGATTTACTGAATGAAAAGTATGATAGGAGTTTCTCTGACAACTTCCGGTCGAATATTAAACTCTTTTGGAGCTTGATTAAATCGGCTCGGGGGAAATCAGAGAAAACTAAATTAAGCGCGGTGAGGGATGAGTCTGGAGACTTAATATGTGAGGAAGAAAAAATGCTTGATAGATGGAAAACTTATTTTGAAAGCTTGTTTGAATGCGAAGATATTTGTCGTGAGCCAGAAAGCATGAGTAAAGATGCAAGTAGCGAATATGAAAGTGTGATTAGTATGAGTGAAATCATGAAAGCTTTAAAAAGTATGAAAGCGGGAAAGTCAGCAGGTTGTGATAGAGTGTCGATAGAAATGCTGAGGAGAGGAGATGGCCTGGTGGGTAGTCTGTTGTACCGTCTTTTCAATGCATGTTGGAATAGCGGCCGAGTCCCAGAAGATTGGGTCAAGGCCGTTATCGTCCCTCTGTATAAAGGAAAGGGGTCACAGCAAGACTGCAAAAACTACCGCGGTATCAGCCTCCTTAGTGTTGTCGGCAAAGTATATGCGAAGATTCTAATAGAAAGGGTATTGAATGTTACGAATGACAAAATCTGGGATGTACAAGCGGGATTTCGAAAGGGAATGGGATGTACGGATCAGGTCTTTTCACTACGGTCCATCACAGAAAAGTTCGTGGCTGTGAACCAAAAGGTTTTCTGTGCTTTTGTGGACCTGGAAAAGGCCTATGATAGGGTAGATAGAAAGGAGTTGTGGACGGTGCTGTCTATGTATGGAGTGAGCAGCAACCTGGTGCAGGCTTTGAGGTCCCTTTATGAGGGCTCCAGAGCCTGTGTCAGGATCAATGGGGCATACTCGGCCTGGTTTAATATCTCTAAAGGTGTTAGACAGGGCTGTGTTGCCTCACCATGGCTGTTCAATCTATTCATGGACAGTTGTATGTGGGATTTGAAAGAGTATGATAAGGGTTTGCGTATGCAAGAGTTGCTAATCAAATGCCTCTTATATGCCGATGATCAAGTTATACTTGCCTCATCGGTACTTGAGTTGCAGGAGATGGTGACAGTAATGAATGAGGGATTTAAGAAAAAGGGGATGAAAGTAAATGTTGCCAAGACGAAGGTCATGGTGATAGAGAAGGATGAGGAGATGACTGAGTGCGTGATAAATATAAATGGTGAATTAGTAGAACAAGTGAGCGAATTTGTGTACCTGGGAAGTATGTTTACAAGAGATGGTAAGTGTGAGAAGGATATCGAGAGGAGGGTGAATGCGGGGAATCAAATTAATGGGGCCCTGCACTCCTTTGTGAGCAGACAGGGCGTTTCACAAAAAGCCCGGCTGGCTGTTCACAATGGAGTGCTAGCCCCTACCCTGATGTATGGTAGTGAATGTTGGGTGTGGCAGGACAAGCATGTTAGTCGTGTAAATGCAGTTGAAATGCGTTCTTTGCGTAGTATGTGTGGTGTGAAACTGATTGATAGAGTTAGAAATGAAAAAATCAGAGAGAAATGTGGAATGAAAGAAGACGTAGTGACTAAGATTGAAAAGGGCATGCTTCGATGGTTCGGTCATTTGGAAAGGATGGATGAAAGTAGATTGACGAAAGAGATATACAGATCGAAAGTGAGTGGAAGGGTCGGAAGGGGCCGCCCTAGGCGTACTTTTTCGAATCAAATCGGAGAAATACTGGGAAAGGGCCGAATCTTAAGTACCCGAAACCGACGTGCGTGCATGACTCGATGTATGAATGTTGAAGAAGCGAAAGAAATTTGTCAAGATCGTAGCAAGTGGAAAGAAGTGGTCTCTGCCTACCCCTCTGGGAAACAGGCGTGATTTAATGTATGTATGTATGTAAAACGGTATTTTGCTACATACATTTCGATCTGATTTATTAGACTACTTTCACTTTGTGCATATTTAATTTTGGACAACATGCAAATTGGACCTAATTCGTATAACATTCACTTTGGTTTTGATTATTTGTAATTGTCTAAGATTCGAATAGGGCACGACCTTCACCCAGCTTTTTATTCGGTAAAAAGTAATTTATATCAAATTTAATATGGTAAGTAATATACATTGACTAAATTCACTTTTCATAGTTTTTATTTTTTAGCTCAACAGCAAATTGTTCATTACAACTTGACGATTTTTTAAATAGGCCTAGTAACAGAGAACAATGACACACATGAAGAAAGCCACAACACAAAGAGTGCTACTGTTGAAACATCTGGACTTAGGCTTAAGCGGTATTATTTCATAAATGTACGGTTGAAATTAAGCTTAACTTGACCCGTGAGCAAGTAACGATTATTCGGCGTTAGGTATCTACAATATTGGCACAGACGAAACCAAACTTAACCCATTAGAATTAGTGCTCCGCGACCTCGGTAAAGCAACAGAAGAAACTTCATGTATATTGAATAGTGGCCTTAGACAAGATTTATATTATAATGCTAAAAAGCCTAGAACTGTTCAAAAGCGGCCGACACGATAGTTTGTCAGCTTACGACGCTTTTACGGGTACCTATTATTTTATCGAAACGCTATTTAACGAACGTATCAGTAGACAGGATTTCCGTTTCACCGAATGGCATTTCTCGCCGCAAGTTTGGTAGTCACATATCTAACCTAATCTAACCTACATATTGACAGTTTAACATTTCCTGAAAACATCTTGGATTCAGCAGAAAATTGCGATCCATAAAGTGAAATTCGATCAAATGATACAATCGAAGAAGTGAAATTCGATAAAATAATGGTTTACCCGCTTTTACACATCTTACCTCGGTCCTGTGTTACCCGTCCTAGGACAGGCATAATATGTTGCGCGCGACTTGATTGTCGCTCGGATCTTCCTTTCTAACTAATCTGCACAGAGCAAGACGCACTGAGCGGCAAGCAAGAAAATACAAGACTTGCTTGCCACTGCTAACTACTGCAGGATTGTGGGGTAAGACTTGCTTGCCACTGCTAACTACTGCAGGATTGTTGGGTAAGACTTGCTTGCCACTGCTAACTACTGCAGGATTGTTGGGTATCTATACTATCCATGGTTCTTTATAACGCTAAAAGCCTTAACAGAATTCAAAGTGCGACCTATCGTCACGTCAGGCACCTGTCCTACCGCCGACAATGAGCGAGAAGCCAGTAGGGCCAGCGATCAACTATTAATATATGCATCTCTTGTATTGACACGGGATAAATATCTTATGTTGGAGAGAGTTCTCGCCGGTAGTGTGAACAGCCAGCGATCACATTTTTGTATCTTTTAATGACACGCGATCGGGAGCGAGAAAATAGTCTATCTAGCTAATCACTTCCTCATCGGCAGCGGGACAAGTTCCTTAGATTGGTTTTTAACCGAGGAGTGTTGTAGGTTATATTAGAACCTCCTCAGACCTCATGCTGTCTACCCGGGTTTACAAAGCTTGTTTTTTTCCAGTCTGCCGAAAGAAGAGGGTAATGTTTTGTTAGATTTGATACGCTTTAGACTTTTTATAACCATTTTGTTAATGATTTATTAAGAATGCGCGACAAAAAAGATAACATTTGCGTTATAAATTTCATTGGAAGAAATGATCGGAGTTTCAACAAAATGAAAGCATGCATTCTTAGAACCATGATGTCAGTGGGTTTGGGTTTGTAAGATAAGGCTTTTGCATTACAAGTCGATTTGCATAAGTGTAGCATTCTTATCAGTAAGCTTAATTTAAGACTGTAAACACAGTGCACTGTTATTTTAATCCTTCACGCGTACAAACTCTTTGAAGCATCCAATATAGATTCTTGTAACCCAATTAGAGACCAATTTTCATTCTTTAATAATTATGTTGCTTCGCATCTACGTAATTATCAAGTATTTACGCCAACAAGAGATATTTAATTATGTTCTTATTCAAACAGTTTAGCTCGCATGGATAATAGTCCGTAGAGGTAGATGAAAAAAAAGGGAAAGTTAGCACATATTTCACGCGCTCGATTGCACATTGCTAATTACATTTGGAGGAAAAAAACAATATGCTGCCAAATAGTCATCCTGCTTTTATTGCCGTGGGGTAACCGAAACAATAATGAATATCGATTAGGTTAAGCAACGGCTGCATTTGTTCTTGTGAAATTATCAGCTTGCCTTTTTCCACTTGAATTTCATTGAAAACCACAACATGGGTATACCTAACTAAATGATTCACGACAGGAGAAAAAGGACTACCAGTTTATACTTTGTGACAGTACATACATACATATCTTCACGCCTATATTCCCAGAGTAGGGTAGGCAGAGCTACAGAATTACCTACAACTTTAAAAACTTGTTGATAATTCTGAAACCACATTTTGCACAAATATTGTGACAGTATTTAGTAATAATTCATTAAAATATATACAGAACAAGGATCTGCCCTCTACTCTTTCCGCCTAATAGTCTCTTCCACTTTGGTGGATTCTCTCGGAAACTGTCTAAATTTCAGTGATAAAAATCGCCGTATATCTGTGCCTTGTCTATTAGACTATCTCTGTACTACATTTCACGGCGATCTGTTGAAGAAATGAGCTGAGAAGTCAGACCTAACAAACAAACACCTTAACTTTTATAATATTAGTTAAATTGTTAATTAGATCCCCAAAAAGATTGCCAAAACACAGTCAGTTCATGTAGGTTAGGAGATCATTCCTTACAGATGGGCCGTAATATAATTTAAAATTTTCAAGTGTTTAGAACATAGCAATAAACCGTAGCAGTTAAAAAACTTGCAGAAATTTCAAATTAATCGAATACTTGCGATTTTAGTCATATCAACTCTGTTACTGTGAAAACACATTATTTATTGTTTATTATTAGTCAGTTGCTCAAGGGCACTTGTTAGCTGTGCAGAGGTAGTTTATTAATATTATGAGCATATTCACAAACTTAATTTATTTTAAGTTCTTACCTCAGTATTACTTCTTGGCTGAGACAGCTGGGTCATCCTTCTGGCCACATCCAGGGGAGGGCTTACTGTGTCATCTACTAGAGAAACTAGCATGGTGTCGCTGGACAGTACTCCTACTATGTTGGCAGTCAAGGTCTTCTCTAGTGCCAACATTTCCAGCTGGTTGGATGTCTTTGTTTCTACAGCTTTATTCTCAAATCCCTACAATAATAATAACCTAAAATTTGGTGAGACAACTTATGCTATAGGTAATTATAATTAAAGCTATAATGAAACACACTAATGCAATATATACATTATAAATATTGATAGAAATAGTTTCAGACTTTTTTATTTTAGAAAATTCTTACCTTCTAATGAATAAAGGTTTCACATTTACATAAAAGAAGTAAATAAAAGAAGTTACAAGAAAATATAATAAGGAACCTACAAGTTTTATAAACTAGTATAATATAGTAAAGGTACAACTTACCTTTAAGGCACACTTCATAGCTTGTGCTGGCAATTTTATCAGTTCTGGTGTGATTGTTCTGAGATCAGAAACATCAACTTCTTGCTCATTCCCATAGTCCACGTATGCAACTGTAATCTTTTTCCCCTTAGAGCCTCGCACTCTTGCCCTATACCAATTGTCATCATCAGGGAACCTGGCACAGCAAGCTGCTCCCAACGGCAACTCACCAGGAGATGAGGAGCTCTCACAGTGACTCTTCACTGCATCCATCACTGCATTGAGGTCGTCAATTTGGTCAGATAACTGAATGTAGAACTTAAGACAGCTGTCCACATATGACACTAGGATTGATGATCTGGTTCCCAAACTGAGCATTTCAATCCACTTGAATTGCAATTTATCCTTCATGTTTGCCATCAGCAACTCCAGCACATTTTTGCTGTCTAAGTACAGTTCTCCGTATTGAATTAAGGGTGGGCCTTCAGGTGCTACCACCCTGAGTGTCATTACTTTCCCATTAACAAGCTGCTTAAATGCCTCATTTAAGTATGGACCTTTCTCAAGTTTTTTTACTCCTGACAAACAGAATCTCATGGCAAAGACATTTGGCTTCACAAACTCTTCTGGTATATCGAAAATATCATAGTATGACACCATTTCTGTGTCACCAAAGTCCACAAAAAACAGTTTGCATTGGGAGCCTGACAAGTTCATGACTATTGCTCGGCAAATGATGCGGTCTCCAGACATTCGGCCCAGGCAGACTGTTCCTATCATTGGTGGCTCTGTAAGACTGCTGTGTGGCCTCCTGTTAATTTCATCCATCATATCTTGAAGCCTCTTAGCATCTGTTACTAGCTGCACTGCAAAGAGTTCTGGTCCCTCTTCAGCAAACGAGACAAACACTTTGTGTTGTGAATTTGTTTCAAGTAATCTGCTTTTGTATGTAATGGATTTTTTAGGAGATAAGCTATTCTTAATAGCAGCTGCTGGTACTGATGGAGGTGGAGTGGCGGGCAGAGCAGGAGAAGAGCTCAGGGCCACCTGTGGTTGTCTAATTGGTGCTCGAAGATTCACTGGGCCTCTGGATACCTTGTTGACGATTAGCCTTTGACTAATGGCTGATGGGGCAGGTACCATGGCACCATTGAATGGTATTGAGGCATTCTGAGTCAAGCGCATGGCTGATGCTGGGTTCGAAGGGAAATTCTGATTCATCAGAAATGGTACATGTTCAGTATAGGATGCAGATTCAACCGCATAGTTCTGTTGCCAGTTAACCGCTGACATGCTATCATTTCCTGGCTGCTGTAGCATTAGGACTTCTTGTTTTGCTACTGGTACTACTATACCAAATCTGTTTGCGACCAGGTGTGTAGAGAAATCAATTCCCTTGAATTGTAATGCAATTATAGGGAGCGTACGTGTTTGGCCCTCAATAGTTGCTGGGTATTCCGCATAGCAAAGGAGGCTTTGCAGTTTGAGCAACAACGGCTCGTCCCAGCGGCCCGAAGGATGCATGATACGGGAAAGGTAGTAGTCGGTCGCTTGGCCGCGTAGCTGCAGAAACATTGGGTCATAGTTGTCCAAAAATCTTATAGCACTAAGCGAAATTATATCCTTGTTACCATAGTCTATGAAGTGTACTCCTACTAAGCCGGTGGCCAGGTTCGTCGTGTTTATGACTTTCGCTCTGTAGTACGTTCCATCTTTGTATTTGGCGGCACAAATAATACCTTCTTGAATGGCTCCCGGCGGAACCGATCCGATGCCCTTTTCTAAGTTTTCGCGGGCTGTTTCGAAAAGGCTCTCTACCATTAACGAAGACGGTTGATCTAGCTGCCCACATACCTTAAGAAAGTGACCCTCTCCGTCCACATGGGTCACATAAAGTCTAAAAGACCTTTGTGATTCGGGTGGCAAAGCCATGACTAAGATTCTTATAAGGTCGATGCCGATTAAACAACAATGTTATCTCAAACTCACATAACTCTAATTAAATGTAAGAGGCGCTCACCTTACTTCAACAGATATTGTGAAAAAATCTATCTACCGCTTTTGACCGCTTTCTATCTATCCGTTTACGTTTCGTTTTCAACAAATATGGCGGGCAGACATGGACTTGTTTTATTAATTCTTCCTGCAAAGAAAGACGAAGGGGACAATAACCATGCTGCCAACGCTGCACTTATAAGCAGTTTTTAAAAATGTTATCACAATAATTCCTACTACTATCGCGCGTTTAAAACACTGCGTCAAACTAAACTATATCGTCACTGTGTGCATGTTGTTGTTGTCACAAATGTCAAACAAATCATCATAATTTGATGTCATATAATATTATAACAGCCCGATTTTTCATTTTATTTATTCTGCAATAAATGCTTAAAAATCGAGGGCTAAGAAAAATAGTGGTACATTTCAAGATAACGCTCAAATTTTAAAGTTACGGATTTGGTGTAATTATGATTGAGACTTGTTCAAAAAAATGTATGCTTCTGGGGACGGTTTGTCTCGGAATGTAAGTGAAGTTATTATATAGGTTTTAATAAAATAATACTATTCATATAATCGGACGTTAAAACCGAGGAATCTTTATACATGGTATAATCAATAACGGTGTAACCGAGTCTGTAGAGTGCAGAACAACAAAGTGTAATGTTGTTGTCACTGCTCAATTCTATCTAATACCTTTAAATAAGCAAATCTTGTATATATATAATTTGAATCTCGGGAAAGGCTCCGACCTCCTTTCATAAAATTTAGTATGCAGGCGGTTGCGGGGGCGATAAATCGATCTTGATAATTTTCGTTTTTAGAAAACTTACAAAAAAAAAAACGATCAAAGGTCATCCAGGTACTACTTTCTAATATAAGACTTTCTGTCTTGGGCCAAAAAGGTTGGCTATGCATTTGTAGTCCTAGGATTGTAGTCCTGAATGTAAATGTCCATGGTTGTCAGATCCCACGTACCATCCAACCCGTCCTGTATGCTTGTTAGTTTGTAATAAAAGACATCATATCTTACAAGTTCATTGTGTTTTTTTGTATACTAAGACTGCTGTTGTGTGGTTAGTTTGGTCTACAATATTGTGTTATATAATATGAATATATGATACGCAAGTATAGTCAAACAAATGGATTTCAAATGGAATCAACTGTGGAGCATTATTCACATAGCCAGACTAGCAAAAGCTACAAGGCTCGCGCACCCAGTCTCCATGATATGTATTTCTAACAGTTTTGTTTCATTTAGCACCCAAAACTTAACAATTAACCTAAAACTAGCCAAGGACTTCTTGGTAGCAACAGCTATACCCTATGCTGGCTTCACTCAATCAATTGGCTATCCTAAGAAACTTTAAGATTTGACTTACTGGGTCTCTTTGACATAGTTTCACAGTTGCCTGGAATGATATTTGTTTGAATGTAATGTATTTCACCATTAAGGTATTGTGGATGTGGTAACACCGCTTTTGACCTTGTTAACCTTTATTTTCAGATTGACCATAGTAGTATTGATTTTGGAGTCCCATTTAGCCGACTCCCTGTCGAGTAGTCATAAAATGAAGAACAGGACATTTCCTGAGACAGAAAACAACTCTACATGTTGGAAAAACCAGGAATATTCAATAATCAGTGAATGTCATCCCTGCTCAGGTATTACTTATTATTTTTTATAAAGTTTATATCAATTATATTGGTAATTCATTAATTTGGTATAGAAAGTTCAACAGTTCAATCTGTGAGCACTTAGAAGGTGCTTAAGATTTGTAGGTAGAAGCGATTGAGACCTGAAGCACCTTCTAAAAGCTATCACATGTATGTGTGCATGTGCAACAACATGCACAATGCATTCTTATAATCAAACTCTCATAGAGCCACACGCAATGTAGGCAGAGTGGACCTATCTACAACATCCCACTTTTATCAGCAATGAGATAATGATCAGGGTGTTTGTATGTTTGTCAAGGGCAAAAGTTATTAGAAATACTAAACCACTCAAGTTTAAATATAACTAAATTATTTAGTTTTCTGACTTAACTTGACTTTGCTTGCTACAAAACTGCAATTTGAAAGGATTAAAAAATGAAATTGTGCTTTACATGGGTAATATTGTCTTTTTTCAGATTTTGAAATTAAAAGCAAAAGTATTGGTGTTTGCATCCACACTAGTTTCAAAGAAATACTGAAGTGTAAAAATGGTGAAACAGTTACTAAAAGGTATGCTTCAAAAGTGCTAGTTCAAGTTTTTAGATTTAACTTATAGGTGCCTTTTGAAATACAAGCAATCTAGAAACAGTGCAGAGGGGCTCTATTTTAGTTGATAAAACAATATTGCTATATTGACTTCTTTTTTACATCTATTATTTTATGGAGGTTTTAGTATAGTACTCCCAGCTTCTTAATAGCGTTCAAATGGCTATCGCTATCACACTTTCACTCGCAACTGGCAGTATATTTGTCACTTGTGTTTTATAGAACAACGAATATTGCTGATCGCTATTAAACAACTGGTTGTACTGTACACATTTATGACTATGTCAGCCTAGAGAGGCTACTTATATAAAATATTATATGGGGCGAGAATCTCTCACAATAAAGGAGTGCTTTACAAATTTATAAATCAGAACGGCATCTCTAGACAGTGTTCATAGTCATAGAGTAGATGGTAGATCTTTTTGACTTAACAGTATTAGCAGCAGAGTTAAAAACAATACGGTAAGATGTCAAAAACCAATATTGCTTTACTGAGTAGTATAATAGTGTAGTAGAGAGTGCAGGGATGCACTGGTGCATACATTCATTTCCAGGAATTTAATATCAAGTCTGCTTTATTTTATATTTTAAAGATTACATTACTGCCATGCCGTGTGGTTGCCGGCTTAGAATTGTGCCACTCCATGTCTTCCCGTGGAAGTCGTAAGAGGCGACTAACGGCCGAACCCTATATTCAATCTGAGGATAGATAAGGCTTACCTCGGGTTAAAATTTGACATTTACCCATACAAAATGTGTCAAATTTTAATCCAAAGTAAGCCTATCTGTCCGCGGATTGAATATAGGGTTTGGCCGTAAGGGAATAGAGGCTTGTAGTACTGTTAGGCGATGGGCTTGCTACCTGTCACTAATATACACTGTTAAACATCTTAGCCTAATTGTGCAAATTGTGGTTACAGAGTTATCAACAAGTTTTTAGAGTTGTTGGTAATTCTGTAGTTCTGCCTACCCCACTCTGGGAACGAAGGCGTGAAGGTATGTCTGTATGTGTATGTACATTACTGCCAATGTTCCTTTTATCTTCGAATTTTAATTTAATTTGTTTTTTCAGCTGTGACAGAGTAGCATATTTAGAAGAGAGGGCATTCTGGAAATTTACTATATGGTCTTTTGTCTTTGGAGCAGTGTCTTCAATAGCAGTCATGCTGCGTTCAAGGGTCCTGAACTATAGGGCAAAAGTAAAGGCGCGAATAGCTCTAAGCAATGGAGCTATTTAATTAATTAATGATCTACTGTATAATTTATACCTAATTTATTATTTTCTATAATAAATGTCTATTTAATTAACTAATATTTTTATTAACTCAGATATAACCTTAACATTTACACTGTTACCTAGTAGTCTGTAACGCTGCTTGGTTGATATGTGCTCAGGGAATTCATAATGTCTCGGAAATGCCATTAATATTGCCACTTCTTTTGGTGTAAAAAACCTAAGTTTGAGTTCTTTTATTAAGTTAATGAACTCACTACTCCCCTTCTCGTGTGAATTAGCTTGTTCAAAACATTTTTTGACTGTTTCTTGGTTTGCATCAGTGAAAACTGAACCAGTGCCTTCAACATAATGTGTATAGGCTTTTGTAAAGCAACAAGACTTCCTGGAATCTCTGTAGCAGATATCTAAGACATTTGCCCTTTTTAATAGTTTGTCAGGAACCAAGTATTTGTCTGGCACGTCATCTTCATTTATTTCACTTAGCATAAACGGTTCATCGTAATCATTTGGAAGTCTGGTCATCTGGAATGGAAATTGTGTCATAAGATCTGTAAATTATATCATCTCGCAAAAATTATGAAGTATCAAGATACTCACAATTTCATCTCTTCGTTTAAAACACCAAGTGGAGTTGCGCCGAGCTAAACAATAATATCTTAGTCTAGAATTAGGGATCCCAACAGTCAAAGGGCAGATAAGAAACTCCTGGTAAGCAAATCCACATTCCTGCAACTTTTCTATGAACATGTCCCTAACAGCAGAACATTCAAAGCCTTTAACATTTTCCATTAAGATATAATCAATGTTCTCTAAGTGGCTCAGAATATCTATTAAATAAAGAAACGATTTTGTTCTTAAATCGTTCTTATCAAGAAATTTTCCATTTCTACTAAAAGGTTGACATGGAGGCGACATCAGAATCGTGTCTGCGTTCAGTTTCTTTAATTCTTCTAGTTTCATTGCCTGAATGTTTCTTGTCATTGATTTTATCTCAGGAAAGTTGTGTTTGTAGACTTCATTTGCAACTGTATTTATATCGACTGCGGCTACTATAGTGCCTGGTAGGCCCGATTCTGTAATATATATGTAATAAGTTAGCTTTTTAACCTGTAAATAACGCATAAATTCAAAACACACAGGTAGTTTCTATTTGGCATCACCTTTCCAAGCACAATGCATGCCTCCTATTCCACTGTACAATTCCAATATTCTGTGATTCATGGTGGTAGTAATAGCGCAGAAATAGTATAGAGTTTAGTTTAAGATTTGCTTCCTATTCATAAAACATCAACAATGCCAACACACTGAATCATAGAGGTTATATCTATGCGCTGTATGTATTATTATGATACACATGACATTGACAAGCACAGATTGTGACAAGCTGGCGAAACTAACGTACCTACTATACTCGAAACTGTAATTAGATTCCATAGGATTTTGGACCTCAACCGACGCACATTCGCTGTGATTACTGCATTTTGGTTTAATTGTAGGTATTTTTATCAATTAAACTGACCCTAATATTACTGGTTACACGAGTTCTCATTGATATGTTTATGAAATACATACATACATACATTAAATCACGCCTGTTTCCCAGAGGGGTAGGCAGAGACCACTTCTTTCCACTTGCTACGATCCTGACAATTTGTTTATGAAATAATATTTTAATAAAGAAATAATCAAGATGGGAACTGTCAGATTTTGGAATCTAATTAGATTTTCGAGTATACACCTACGTGATACCTCATAAGTACAAGGACTGCACCAAGCAAACGTCGAGCGTCCAGTGGCGCCCTCAACACTATTATTGTGTTATCTGATAAACAGGGATCGGATATTCGGATCGATATTTACCTAAAGTTGGCAAAATCCCGAAAAAAGATAGGCAAACATGGCGTCGGCTTCTTAAAAATATTATTTTAATAATATAAGTTCCGGGATTCTGGGATTCAACAAAATGTTAATATAATAGTTACTTTTCATGTAGGATACAACATTCATTTTTGCTCCTATAAATTCGTTAGGTTAATGAGTAACAGGTAAATTAAATAATATTTGGTAAATCTATACATGAAAAATATACTTCAAACAGTTAATATAAATAATTGAATATGAATTAATGCCGGTGCAATTTATTATTTTGAAATCCCAGAATTTTTTGTAATGAATTCTATGATGGAGTCCGCCTCCATACAACTGAACAACAAATCCGGTGCGAAAGTATAGGTAAATATCGATCCGAATTTCCGATCCCTGCTGATAAACTAAAGAATTTCCATGTAATTGGACGATGCTTTTTTGTAGAGCAAGTAAAAACACAATTTATGGGATATGTATATAACTTTGATAACAGTTATCGTTTGAGAAGTCAGCTTAACGGGAAAAGGTGGCCACTTTTTTCCGTTAAGTTGATAACTCGAAGGTCAATTGTTTGTAAACTATGTCATAAATCCTATAAGTTGTGATTTCATTTGTAGTACAAAAATGCACCGTCCGATTTCAAGAAAATACATTAGTTTATTAGAAAACTCAATAATAGTACTGTACATCCGGCGTACGCTCGGCGCAGTCTGTTCAGCATTTTTGGATATTTTTTTAAGGCACCGTGGATTCTTGTATAGTAGATGATATTAATTATAAAAAATGGCAGACCTGGCTGAATGGTGCCGGGGCTCAGCCAAATTATGTTTTTAAAATGTTTTTGGGTAATTTGGCAATTAAAATAACGTTAAATTAAATATTTAAGAAGTTAATAAATAAAAATAATATTTCAGGAAAATCGTAATAGTTGTTTGAGGCACATTAAAATTTTATCAGGGCAATGTTTTATTTATTTTATTTTTATTTTATTTTTTATATCATAGGAAGGCAAACGAGCACACAGGCCACCTGATGGTAAGTGGAAACTGTGACCCATAGACATGTTGGTTAGTAAAAATAATTAAGCTGCAAACACACCGAGGGCGGAGGCGGCGCGCGCCGTACGTAGGGCTTGCAAATCAAATCACTACATAGTATAAAACAAAGTCGCTTGCGCTGTCTGTCCCTATGTATGCTTAAATCTTTAAAACTACGCAACGGATTTTGATGCGGTTTTTTTTAATAGATAGAGTGATTCTTAAGGAAGGTTTATATGTATAATACATTCCACGCGGGCGAAGCCGCGGGCGGGTCGCTAGTATTCTAATAATTCGGATATTCGCTTGATTTTTGTATTCGAATAATGCGTGCATGTTAATCGAATATTCGTATTTTTTTATTAGTTCTTCGTCTTTGGCTCTTTCGTTGCTGATGATGCCGACGCACTTTATCCTTATGAGTTGTAGCCAAATAAAAAGTAATCCAAAAACGAAATTGAATAATATGAAGGATAAAGATGGATGGAATGGAGTACAGCTCACAACCGGCGCTAACTATATGGACATTATCATTAATTGCCCTTATTTTAAAGAAGAGCTTCTGAACCGCTGAACTTTGTGTCAGCAATGTCAGCACAGCATTCTGAAGACAGCATTTGAGCAAGCTGACTTTGATTTATGTTAGAAAAGGAAATAGCATGTGCAGTGACTGACGGAGCAATTGTTATGGGTATAAAAGTGCCATCAAATCGTACCATCAAGTGTCTTGCACGTGGAATTAAATGTGCTGTTCTAGATTTCATTTATAAAATAGTTAAAAATGAGAGTGAGGTTACACTTACACGTATGGACAGATGACGTGGCTGTAGCAACCAAAATTGGTGAAAGTGACAGTGAGTATAGTATCTGACACAGTGGAAGAAGATGATGGATTTATCGCCTAGCAGGAAAATTGTAACATTGCAGGCAGACCCAGTCTTTTGTATCTTGTATCATAAGGATTAAGTGGATAAAGTTCGAAATGCGGTCAAATTATTCAAGAAATCCCCTATGATGACTGAAGTCGTTAATAACAAACTCCGCGATAAAATCAAAAACCTCATACTTAACTGCAAAACAAGATGGAACAGCATGGCCAACATGATAACAAGATTTTTTGCTATTAAAAGATGGTGTGATTTGACCTAAATATATAAATATTATTTTTTAATACCCACCTTAAAAAAGAAGTCATTTTTTTACATTTTCGAAGGCGGGTTTTTGTTTTTTTAACATATATTTTATTTTAGGCTTTTTAGTGATCCTATTTATATTGTTAATGTTGTTATGACTTCCCACTTCTCAATTAATGAGAAACTATAGATAATTCCAAGCTCGCTGCAGGCAACGCTGCGGGAATGTCAGTGTTTCGTCATAGTCGCCCAACTACCTTAATCGAGATATCTTATAGGCACCCTTGAAATAGGTACCGTTAAGGAGTTCCGGTGGCCATCTGTGGTCTTCTTCATCAGTTCCACTTAACCATATAGTGCTTTTCAAGAGCAAATGCACAAGTTACTGTGAAAAATACCGAAATCGCTGTAGGTGTAATAATAATTTTAGGAGTTCCCTGGATTTCTGCATCCCGTCATCAAATGTTGACTTATACAAAACGAAAAAGCATATACAAAACATGAACAAAATACAAAAATATATTTTTCAAACCGGTTCAGTGGTCTTCAAGTCATCGGGGAAAATACCTAAAAAAACCCGAATAATTGAGAACCTCCTCCGAGGTTAATACTAACCTTCAGCCTTGCTGAGTTAAAGAATAAAGGTAAAGGCGACAGGTACAGGGAATTGTTTTTTTGTTTGAATTTGCTTTATTCGAATAATACCTACCTGGTTTATAAATCAAATATTCAAACAATCGAATATTTGCAAGCCCGGTACGGCGCGTTCTCATACAAAAAGCGTTCTCTAAAAGCACGGCCGAAACTTTTTAGTATCTCTAATGTACGCTCTCAGTACGTTTGTAACTTTTCCTACTCCTGTACTTTTATCTGGCATTTATATAGTCACGAACACTAATATAAGAATATAGATAATATGTCCGCAGAACATTCCGTAGAAAAGTCTTTCTAGTCTATTCCCCTTAACAGCACTTGTGCTTTTTTGAGCCAAAACGATATGCCTAGCTGCCAAAGCTTACACCTAGGTTAATTTGACCAATCAAAATACTTCACCAAATTAAACCACCAATCACAATACACATTGACTGTCAATCGGAACGTTAGGTTCTTTTTGGTATGTAAACTCTTTTACTAATTTAACTCTTTAAAAAAAACATTTTATTTGGTATCAACCAACCAGAACGCAGCTATATTAAAATCGACCAATCAGGTAAAAGAATTCATTTCTCAAATCATTAGGTGTTTTTTAGTCCCTGTTTCACAAGTTAAATCGATTGTGCAACTTTAAAAAAAAATATGAAACCTGGCAAGTGCACATCAATTTAAAAACAAAGTTAACCATAGACACATATTTTGTTGTTTTCGAATGTTTCTCGCTCGTTTGTGGTTCTGTGCTTCGTTCGTTCGTATTCTAACCTAGATATATTAAGAATCAGAAAAAAAGCGCGGGAACTTTCAAACTGTTAGGGCGGCTTTTAACAAAAATATTTTTTAAAATAAAATAAAAGTCGTTTAATAGAGTTTATTGAAGTTACAAGGCGTTGCTTGAAGTCGTAATGAGTCGTGGTAGGAAGAAACGTAAAAGAAAGGATGCGGATCCTGAAGGTTTCGCGGAGGCGGAGTCGGAGCTAGACTCCGGTACCGACTCGGAATCTCTAGCGTCGCAAGAAGAAGCTGACAAATTTCTGCCTTTCCGCATTCCAGACTATACCAGGTGTTATCCTGAAAATGGTGGTAACTTTGAATATATAGTTTTTCTGGAAAGTACTGATGCTGATAAGCCTATCGGCAACCGTGACCTGATGCCCTTGGCAAATGGTATTAAGAGGTATAACAAGGGAGTAAAACAATTAAAACGCATAAATAAATCAAAGATTGGTGTTATGTTTGAAAGGCCGGCCTTAGCTAACGCCGCCTTAAAGAACACATCGTTCCTAGAATTGTTTCGCATGAAAGCTTCAATCCCGGCTGCCGCCACGGAAGTCACTGGTGTCATCACTCACGTCCCGACAGTCAAATAAACCCGAATGTCGGTCGGACTGTAGCAAAGGGGGGGCCGGGACTCTAAAATTAAAAATGGGCGAGATAGACGAGTTCAAAGATTGATAATATGAATGATATGAATAAAGCAGGCCAACTGCAGGTGCCAGCCAGATTGTCAACGCCGAAGGCCGTAGGGCGCAGTATAGGTATAGGTTTAGGTTAGGTTAGTTTGTTGTCCAGGCGCGAAGCGCCAAAACTACGTAGAATAGGAGGTCCGCAAAGCGGACCTCCGTCGACTTCGCTATTGTAATCTTTGATGGCGTCTATCTCAGTAATTTTTAATTTTAGAGAAAAGTGTTTCAAGTAAAATGTGCTTATTTTGACGTGTTCTATACGTTGCAATCATAAAAAAATAGTGTTATAATGACACCACAGCCAACAAAAAATTTCTAAGTCTTTTGTAAATTATCAATCTTTGAACTCGTCTATCTCGCCCATTTTTAATTTTAGAGAAAAGTTTTTCAAGCAAAATGTGCTTATTTTAACATAAACTTGAAAATTATTCTAAGTGTTTTGCAATCCCTATGATTTTTCATTTTTTTGAAAAAAAAATCTAAGTCCCAGACACGGCCCCCCCTTTGCTACAGTGTGACCGAAGAATTTCTACTGATGGTATATCTACTTTTCAGCCCACAAAGACGGTTTCAATTACATTCTCCTGTCCTGTGCTTCCTGAGAGCGTCGATTTGAATAGCTGGCGGTTCGAGGTGCGACCGTACATCCCTCCGGTAAAGCAATGTCTGCGGTGTTTGAGGTATGGTCACATAGCCAAGTTCTGCAAAAACTCAGTAAGATGCTCCATCTGTGGTGAAAGTCATAGCTATACATCCTGTCAAACTTCTGCTGATCAAGCCGTCTGTTGTCATTGCAAAGGAAATCATATCGCAATTTCTTCTAAATGCCCTGTTAAGGAGCACAACATACAGCTTAATAAAGAAAAATACCAAAAAAAAACTTATGCTGATTCTCTCAATAAGGATAATTTTCCTTCTTTAAATAAAACTGACCAATTTCTCTCACTTATAAATAATGACCAAATACTATCAGTTATAACACAAACTATCGTACAGCTTATTACTGCAAACAAAAATAATGACAAATCTATTTGTTCCAAAAGCATCAAAGACGTCCTTCTAGAGACTTTAAAGAAATTAGGTTCTGGTAAATTTTAATTTATTAGCTTTCATAGATACCTTGAATATAGTACAATGGAATGCTCAGAGTCTTTTGCACAATCAACATATTTTCTCTTATTTTTTATGGGACAATAATATTCATATTGCAATAATCTGCGAAACCTGGCTCAAACCTAGGCATAAGTTTAAAGTTCGTTATTATGATGTTCGTTTAGATTCAGGTAACTCCCATAATGGTGTAGCCATATTAGTTCACAAGTCCATTTCTTACACTGTACTTGATACATATTGTGATGACTCATTACAAAATGTAGCGATTCGTATTCAATATGGCAATAATAAAAATCTTTCTATTGTTAGTTTTTACAGCCCATCCAATTGCAGTCCATCTTTTTCTAAATCAAAGTTAGATAGACTTATTAAAAATTTACCACAACCTATATTTCTTGCTGGTGACTTCAATGGTTTGAACACATCTTGGGGGTGCTCAACCTCTAATCGTAGAGGCAAAGACATTCTTGATTGCATTAACAATAATAATCTTGTATTTCTCAATGATGGTCAAATGACCACAGTTGGATCTCACATTTGGAGGCAGAATGCCCTCGACTTGACCGTAGTTTCTACTTCTTTGGCTTTGGAGTGTGACTGGTCAGTAAATGACGATCCTCTAGGCAGTTATCACCTCCCTGTAATTACAAAAATAATAATTAATACTAATCGCGCCATAACTCCCAATATTGCTGATAGCATTCCTTTGCCCTTTTCTATCAATTATAACAAAGTTGATTGGAAGATTTATTCTGATAACATTAAATTATTATTTTGTAACTTTTTTATAGACAGACAGGATGCCTTACTTAACTATTCAAACTTTATTAATCTTCTACATTTAGCTCTAAGGAACTCTTCTCCACATTTTTTAAATAAACAGACTAACGGTATTTCACCCTCCCACTTGTTTTCTAATTCAGGCAAAAGGAAAAGAATTCCTCTCCCCTGGTGGAATTCTAATTGCTCAGCAGCTGTTGAAATTAGCAAAAATGCCTATTTATTATTTAAACAGGATCCTTCTGAAGTTAATTACATCAATTTTAAAAAATTACAAGCTAAAAAGAAATACATACTAAGATTTGAGAGAAAAGCCAGTTGGAAGAGTTTATGTGAGTCTTTTAATAGAACTACACCTATGGCTTTAATTTGGACATATATGCGCAGATTCAATAAAAGTTACTCAAGTCCATCTAATTCAAATAGCAATCAATCCTGGATTTTTGATTTCCTTCAAAAATATACTCCAGATACTGTTGAGCCAGCTTTCAATGAAGATTCACTCCCCTTGTCACCTAATCATAGGTATCTTACAAAATCGTTTAACTTAGTCGAACTAACCGCAGCTATTTCATCTAGAAGGGATTCTGCAGCTGGCCTTGATGGTATTTCATACAAAATGCTGAAACACTTACCTAATCAATGTAAATTACTTTTATTAGAAATTTTTAATCTTCTCTGGGAGAACTCTTTAATCCCTGATGCCTGGAAAGTAGACTGTCTTGTACCTATCCTGAAACCAAACAAAGAAAAAACTAATTTTGATTCTTACAGGCCCATTGCTTTAACATCTTGTGTAGGTAAAATTTTTGAGCAGCTTCTAAAACAAAGAATCGAACATTTCGTGGAAAAAAATTGCATCTTACCTTCTAATCAATTTGGTTTTAGAAAGGGCAGGTCGTCACGGGAGAGCATTGCCCACTTACAGTTAGATATTTTTAAAGCTTTTCAGTCTAAAGATGCTCTTGTTAGTGTTTTTTTTGATGTTCTTGGGGCATTTAATAATCTCAATCATCATGTTCTTTCATCAGAGTTAGCTGCAGTTGGTTTTCCTTCAAAAGTAGTGCAGTGGATTTTTTACTTTTTGCATGGTAGAAAAGTTTTTGTTAAGTACAATAAGAGGCTTATTGGACCCAGATTTTCTTTTAAAGGTACGTGTCAGGGAAGTATTTTAAGTCCCTTATTATTTACTCTTTACATCCATAGAATGAACATAGTTTTAGGTCCTTATGTTTCTAATTTACAGTTTGCAGATGATCTGGTAGTCTACTGCTCTGGCAGTGATGCTAATAATGTAAACCTTAATTTAAACAATGCTCTGAGTAAATTATTCTCTTATTTCAAACATCTTGCTTTAGACATAAGTAGTGAAAAATCAAAAGTCTTAGTTTTTAGAAAAACTGGTTATTTTAAAGCTAAATTTTTTTACAACAATACTTTACTTCCCATAGTGAACAACGTAATTTTTTTGGGTATCCTATTTGTAAGTAACCTATCCTGGGGTAAATATGTTGATTGTATAATTGTTAGAGCTCAAAAGGCTCTTAATGTCTTGAGGTCTTTAGCTGGGAGTCCCAGCCTGGGACATACTGGGGCTCTGACCCAAAAAATCTTTTATCTCTTTACAAGTCTTTAGTTCGCAGTCATTTTGAATATGGTTTTTTGTGTTTTTCCTCAAATGACAAGTTGGTTCAGAAACTGGATGTTGTCCAAAACAAAATTCTCAGACTAATTACAGGAGCTATGAGAACAACACCCATTAACTCCTTACAAGTCGAGTGCAACACACCACCTTTATTATTTAGATTTAAATATTTGAAACTTAGTTTTACTCTTAAACTTTTCTCTATCAAAAAACATCCTTTGATCAAGAAGCTAATTTCATTACATGTTAGACTCCCTGTTAATTCCCCGATGTCTTCTAACATCCCTTTCATTCTTTATGAGTTTTCTTACATGCTTAACTTATTTAACCAGCATAATATTTATAACTATGGCAACTGGCTGTGTTACGAAAAGGAGTTTGAGAGCACTTTCCACCACCTGGACATTTACGTTGATTGTGAGCATAAAGAACGACAGGAAGTCTATAATCTTATATCTCAATTACCTAATCATAAACATATCTATACTGATGGCTCGAAAAAAGATGATAAAGTTTCACTGGCTTTTTATATACCTCACTTGAAATATGGTTACGGAATTCAGCTCAACAAGGAATCAAGTATTTTCACCGCTGAGGCGCATGCCATTCTTGCAGCTCTAAAATTCATCCAAGATAGACCTGAATTGTGTTGGTTAGTCATCACAGACAGTATGAGCGTTTTAAAAGCATTACAGAATTATCAATTAAGCGCCAACACAAATTATACTATTATAGAAATTAGACACATGGTTCAACATCTTTCTACTAGAAATATTAGTATAAAATTTCTATGGACACCCTCGCATATTGGCGTTATCGGTAACGAGTATGCTGACTTTTTGGCACGTTTCATTGTTGACAGTGACAGCGGCAGCCCTGTTAACGATGTTGCCTTACCTCACTCCGACTTGCTTCCTCTAATTAAATCTAAAATTAAAAAGGATTGGCTTGAGAATTGGCTTGAAACATTAACCAGAAAAGGCTCCTGGTATAGAGATATTAACCAAGAATTAGGTAGAGCCCCATGGTTTACTAAATCGCATCAGTACAGAAGCAGGAAATTTTACAGCATATTATGCCGTTTAAGATTTGGACATTGTCGTTTCAATGCCCACCTAAATCGAATGCGTATTATACCATCTTCTATATGTTCATACTGCAATAATAACTGCATTCAAACTCTGGATCATATCTTTTTTGAATGTGCAGCATTCAACATTCAGCGACTCTCATTATCCGCTGACTTGCTAACTGTTTATGGAAGACCTGAGAACATCCCGCGCTGCATCCAAGACATTTTAAAGAATTTTGAAGTATATTCTTTCATCTTCGAATATATTCGTGATACTATTATTGACATTTGACCTTTTCTGGACTACGATCTATATTTGACGCTCTTACCGGATTTTACGATTTTCATCGGACTTTTCAAGACAAGTTTTTACAAACTTGTCTTTATTTTTGATTGGCTTCGGCCTCACAATCCAGGATTTTACGGAATACACCTATTAAGACATGGCTACGGCCTTAGAACTCAAGATTTAAGGATAATATGGACTACAAAGACTTGGCTTTGGCCTTACTTGAAATTGGAATATGAAAACCCTACTAAGACTTGGCTCCGGCCTTACTTTAAATTGAAATAAGAAAAATATACAAAGACTTGGCTTCGGCCTTACTTGAAATTGGATCATAAATATTGGAAAAATATGACTAGGCTGTATGGATTAATGTCCTTTGCCTTTCCTTATGGGATAAATCACAAGAAAAAAAAAAAAAAAAAAAACTAGATATATTAATTTAATTTTGCATTTTATTTGAAACCTAGTCGTAGAAAAAGTATTGTATGCAACGGTGTATAACTAAGTCAAAAAATACTCGTGGCGTCTTGCTTTACGATAACCGCACCACTCGTCTTTTTTGACCTCTCTTATACAACTGTTGCATAAACTACTGTTATTCTCAAAAAGACACATCATACCGATGGGACATTTTACCTGCCAGGCGACCGAGAATATTGATCCATGAACCTGCAGGGAAAAGGGATAGTACCCTATCCAAACATTTAAGATAAGGGAAACACACCTTTATTTTCAGAAATAACAATAACTGCATTCACAGATTAGATCCAATAAAAATAAAAATACATTGTATTTTTAATTCAAGGAAGGTTATGAAATTTAACTAAACCCCGAGCCAAGCCTTTTAAAATATTATTCCTGTCTATTTCGCTCAAGGACGCTGTCTGTCGATTTTCAATTACTTACCTACTTTTGAAATAAATAACCTAACTAATTTAACCAAAACTAAACAATATTATTTATTGAACTGCAATAAAACAAAACACGGAACAGTATATTTTAGTTATTTACAGGTATACAAAAGGCGATCGTACTGGCCGTACTGCTAAATAGCGATCTCTTCTAGACGTTTTTAGATTTTTAACAATTTTGATACACCAAAATCATGGGTAATATAATAAACCTTGTTTTAAGAACGTTTTTTTTTTACACTTATCACGTCAACAATACATCTAATTGTCATTAAACAACTTTATCATTTATTTAGTAATTTTCTTTTATATTTAGTATAGTTAGTATTAGTATTACTAAATCCTTGGATATTATTATTATTATTGTGTTTTCAATACACAAAGTCGCGCCCCTCTGTTGGCGTCCGTGAGGTGAATCTCGCTGCCGCCGTCTCATACAGAAGAAGGTGGCTAACTGCAGGGTAATAGTCAAAGCATTCTAGACTCTTTGTCCCATGTAATAGGGTTTAGAATTCTTCAAGCACTATACTGCAGTTAGCTATCTTTGGTTGTTATGACAACACGGAGGGGTGCGGAGGATTTCGGCCCACCCGACCCTCCCGAATTGCAGTCGAGAGTCGACCGGGACTCGGCGTGTACATGTGGAATTTACGCTGTAGCTTTCCGCAAGTCGTCAAGAAAGTTGCTCTACAAAATAAACATTATAAAACATGGCTCGAAAAACTCAACGTGTTGTTATTAATAGTCAGGTAAATATTTATTTATTTTCAATTATACAATTTGTCTGTATGCAGCTAAAGCGGAAAATAATCTAATGTAATATAATGTTGTTTTAGAACGAATAATTTCTCGGAATTTATGTGAGAAATTAAATGTGATCCATTTTTTAATAGCTTTTACATCACTAATGTCCCTGGACTGAGGTCCTACTTTGAAAATCGAAGTTAGAAGTTACGTTAGCTCCATCCTTCTATCTCGATGTAGCTAACGTAACGTCGAACTTCGACGGAATGTTTGTAATGTACTTAAAAACATATCACCAAAGCTTGCAATAAACAAATATTCAATTTTATGTACTTCATTAATTGCAGCTAGTCTGGGCCTCGCCTGCCAGCGGCTTCCTAGCCCATTAGGACTCCATTCATATGGTGTCCAGAGCTAATATATATAGGATTTTTTAAGTACCTACTTAGCATTACTGACGTATTTTTATAAGACTTTTATAACAAACAATGTATGGACAAATTCCTGAATTAATAAAAATGAATTTGAATTATATTATAGAATGACAATTGGTTTTTTCAGGCAAGAGAAATTATTGCAAAAGTGTATGATTTCATGAAAAAAGAAGCCATAAATAATTACGCAGCAAAATTAACAGATGCCCGTTGGAGGTCATCACAAGCTGTTGGCGTATCAGAACGCACAATTTCTAGAATTTTAAGAGAAAGAAAGTCGCCTGAATGTCCTGCCGCAGAATCGGATCCCGCACAAACCGAGGTTAGCATTGAACCTATGTCTCCACAACATGAAATCGAAGTGAGTATTGAACATAAAAATGAAGTTACAACGTCGCAGTCAAATTCGCCGAGCACAATTACTGCAGTGTCTACCGCCATTAAAACGCCAATGAAAAAAAAGAAGGCTGATAGAAAGAAAAGGAAAATCGGACAAATTCGAAGTAAGGGGAGTCAGAAAGACTATTCAGACCTTCCAATTAACATTGATTCTCAAATCTAAAATATCTCAAATCAAAATTATTCTGAGGCTACATATTGAGTTTGGTGAATGTATAATGAATATCAAATCCCGGAACTTTGTTGCGTGAAATTAAGTACCTATAAATGGAGAAAAACGGAGAAGAACGGGAAGGTACATGATATGTAAATGTTAAAATACTTAAAACAGACCAATTTAGAATTGAGCCTTGTATTCACGATTTGGCCATTGACAGTTGGCATGTAGAATAATCATACACGAGTACAAAGATACATATCTTCACACACTTATTCACCTTATTCCATTAAAATAATTCGCAAACGTAGGTAAATATATATTTTTGTGATGAAATATACCTGAACGTTTTTAAACTGTGTATTTATTATAAGAACTTTTATCACTAGAGTGCAATAAACATTTTGAATTTCGAAAAAAATACTTCGACTTAGTTAGATTTAAATTTTTGAATTAATGTCGGTGGTAGTTGTTAATGTCAGACATAAAAATCTCTCTTAATTTAATGACAATTCCGAATAATATTTTGATTATATTATATTATTAGATTATTATACAACGGTTTTTTATTTTTTAAGTGGTGTTTTATGGTAATTTTTAAGTATTTATTGAATACTACTTGAATTCAATAAAGAAGTACTCCTACTTAATCAATGCATCGCTGAAATTGGTTAATTATTTTATATGGGACTAGTCAATAATTCAATAATAATTATTATTATAAAAACATTTACTAATAAATTAACATAACTAATATTACAACTGCCTTTTTCATTTAGTACTTACTTCAGGACGCCCGCGACATCCAACGCGTAGAATTAGTTTCCCGCTATTCCCCATATTTTTCCGTTGGGGGTAGGTTTTCGGAAAATCCTTTCTTAGAGCACCCCTAGGGTATCCAAGGAATATTTCCTCCAAAGTTCAAGTGCCTTGGTCCAGCGGCTCCGGCCGGACGTTGATCGATCAACCAGTCGAGCCAGAAACCAAAGACTGTTATTTCAAAATTCTGCTCCAAGTAATGATTTATACGCCGCTCTTCGTTTAGTCGCCTGCGAGCCATGGAGAAAGCCAGTCTTCTGTTAGTTAAAATCGCGAACAATTTTGTTGATAAACTACTTCTTCTTTTTTTATTAATGGCGGTCCACTGCGGTATTCCACAGTGATTGGAGTGTCAAGTGAGTGGAGTAAATCAGTAAACAGAATAAATCAAAAGTAAAAACCGGACATCTTTCAATCGGCCATCTTCCCTCCCCGAAGGTTACCGGAAGCCATCTTTGATAAACTAACACACACATTATTTGGTGTATATAATAATAATAATTCATAATTCATAATTATTTATTGATCTCTTTACAAATGACATACAAAAAAAGAAAAAAGAACATAGTTTGCACAGATTAGAGAGATTTTACGCTTACCCAATACAAAATACAGTGGTTCCTACACTAGGCACAGCCAGTGTCGTAGGTAACCAATTTCTGTTTGAGTTGCCAAAATGATGCGGAATGAGAACAAAAAATAATAAAAATGAAAGAAGTTTTGGAATTATACAAAACAAACAAATACTAAAGAAGGCTGTTTAAGTTGGTTATAGATTTTTATATTAAATATGTGAGTGCGTTGTGTATGTGTATATGTGTGTGTGTGCATGTGTATGGGTGTGTGTGCTTATGTCCATCTACACCATCCCCTTCAAAACCTCTTCTGTTTCCTCATATGTGAGAGTGCTTAACCATGATACAAGGTTACATTTGAGCTCTCTGTTAGAGTAATTCTTGCAGGGGAATTTGGAGTTTACTTTATTATAAATAAACAAATGAAGGTAGCTTCCAAACTTTTTAACAAATGCCGTCTTAGCTTGGGGGAGAGGGACTCGGAAACTGCGTGATATTCTCAAGCGCTATCTTAAATAGCCCGCAAAGTAATGTGTCCTAATGAGTGTCATTATAAATGTTTGACTTTGAACCTTATTAATGAGCTAATAAGACCATTTTGTTATTTCACCAACCGCATCAGTTTAGATGGTTAAGATCAGCTGGCATTTCAGTTACTTTTATCAGTAATATATTAGAGCGAGCGGGTGCACTGGCTTTTTTACGCGCCAGCTGTCACTTCAGCCGTCATACAATCTTGTCAACAGCAGCGATACGTTTTTTCTCTGGGGCCCAACTTTGAAAATCGAAGTTCGAGGTTACGTTATCTTTATCCATTTCTTTGGAATTAGTTACGAATAAGGAGTGAAAGAGATGGGGAATACGAAGTTTCGATAGTAGCACTTCGTAGTAACAATCCCGAGGGCCTACTTTGAAAATCAAAGTTCGAAGTTACGTTAGCTCCATCCCTTTTCCTCGGTTTAGTCTAGAGTCAGTGCATTTGCAGTCTTGTGAATGCGAATGTCTATGGGTCACAGTTTCCACTTACCATCAGGTGGCCTGTGTGCTCGATTGCCTTCCTATGCCATAAAATAAATAAATAAATAAATAAATAGTCACTAGTGACAGAGGCTGGAGACGAGAACGAGAGAAAGGGATGGATTGATGGGATATCGTAACTTTGAACTAGGTACGATTTTCTAAGTACACCTTACCTACCAATAAACCGGTTCAAATAAAATATTCACACTAGAAATTACGTTACAATAACAGAACATTAATTGTTCATAATTGTTTAAACCCCATAAAACAATACACTACACTTCATTGTGTTTAAGCATATGTGTAGAAAACTTTTATATCAAGACGATTATAAAATAAAACAAAGTAGAGCATCTTCCCTGATAGTAACACCGGCCGTTCTCCGATTAGTCGATTTATCTCTAAGTGTGTGTACGTATACATAGGCAAATATTATGTGGTATTGGCCATTCCCATTTTGTTATATTTTATATTGACAGAGCCTTATTTTGTTTTGTATATCACAAAAACGTAAATTATGGAACTAGAACAATGATATGAATGATTCTATGATTAAGAGTGAAAGTGTCTTCGTGGATTAAGGAACAAAATATAAATAAGAATGTTGAGTAATTATTTATTTTCATTAATGACACGTTTTTTATTTTTTATTAAGACGTGTTTTTAATTTATTTTGCAAAGTGGTCGGTGCATTTTTTACCCTTACAACCTGAAAATATTTTTCTTGGCAACCTTGGTAAAGTTCGAGACATTATTTAAAACGCTTTTCTTTTGTTGAACATTCTTATTCTTTTTATTAGTGCCTATAGTCACAAAAGAAAGAATATTTTTTTTTAAGTTTCATTTTATTTTAATCTGAAAAAAATAAGTAAGCCATGGATGTGTGTTAAATCGTCATATTATAGTAACGCCGTAACGCGCCCTAACGCGCCTAAGTCGCTCAGTTAACGCGCGATAACAAAGCAACTTATTTGACCAAGGCTTTACACTCGGTGACGTTTGTTTTTGTTGAGTGGTAGATAGATACAATAAAAAAAACAGTCATGGCGGAACCGAGACTCGGTAAGGACGTGCCGAATGGAGCCGGAGACGAACATGCCGAATCGAAGGAGCATGTTTACCTTGAAGAAACGTTTTACATCCTTTCCAAGAAAAATTCAGTGTTTCGTGTACAACTTACTTCCAAAGGATTAACGTTAACAAAAGAAACAGATGGTAACTCGAAAGAGCAAACTATCCTGCTAAACGACATAGTCGGTAGTAAATGTATGAGGAGTAAGAGACGACGTCCGGGAGCAGGATCTTGCGTGTGCAGTTTCGCCAGTCAGCAGCAACTGAAGGTCGTCGAGGAGAACAGCGGCGATCTCGATGAGAACGACATCAGCGCGTACCTTTACATTTACGCGTATATCTTGAAGCGGAGTCGCCGTACGTTGAAACGCGAGAGAACCACCATAACATTGCGATTTAGATCCTTCGATAAATACGATGATAATAATAGAGAGGCACAGAAGTGGCGTGCGACAATAAAATGCTTGATAGCCGGACAGCCGATTACTTACGTCCCGCCCGCGAACGATAAGAAACTGTTGATACTGTTGAATCCAAAGTCGGGGCCGGGAAAAGCGCGAGAGCTCTTCCAGATGAAGGTGGCGCCTATTTTACTGGAGGGAGAGGTTCCTTACGACCTGCACGTGACGAAGTATGCGCAGTATGCCCGGGAGTTTGTCCGGACGAGGAATGTGTACGGATGGCGCGCGATCGTGGCGGTGGGCGGCGATGGTGTGCTGTACGAGATCCTCAATGGCATGTTCGAGCGGCTGGACTGGCAGCAGGCGCTGGCGGAAGTGCCACTTGCCATACTGCCGTGCGGATCTGGCAATGGACTCGCCAGATCCATTTATCATTTGTACAAGTAAGTACTTACTTTTAAATTTAGAGTTCCTACCTACCATACAAACTTGTATTCAGAGATCTCTTAGCTATGCTACTTAAAGATATGTAAAGTTATAATCAAGAATGCTACTCTTTACTTTCAAAACAAAATAAAAGTTTTATTTAAAAAAAAAAGGTTTCTTGACCGTACAATACAATATATTCAACTTGTACAAGGCAATCTAATAAGTTTCCAACTGGAAGTACCTATTGCATCAATTTGAGCTTTAGTGGTACTTTCTCTTTTGTTGCAAATTATGTAAGCACGAACTGGAGCAAGATTATGACACTACAGATATAATGGTGATATTTGCCATCAACCTCTTGGTAACAAAGAATAATTTAATTATCCTAATATGATATGAAAGTATAGTGTAATCATTGTAAAAAGTTTAGTTATGAATACTATAATAAATAGTGTGTATAGTGTTCACAGTTGTTTTAAAGTTGTTCTTCTTATCTTGTAAGTTTTGGAGATACTACATCGCAGTAGGATCTTATACCCAATTACAACTCTTACACTCAATGGCTGGAATGTGCAGGTTTCCCCACAATGTTGAACATAAAAGCATTAGTTACCATACCAAGGCCATGAAACCTGGAAACATTAAGCCTTAAAACTTTGATTGCCGCCGACATATAGATATTATAGATATGCTTATTACTCAAAACTTTATTTCTGTCACATTGCGTTGTTCTTATATAATTAATAGTAGAGACTTCTATTCAACTAATTTGTGGGATGACATAGTTTTATTCAAATTTGGATGTATATTTTACTGTGTAACATTTTTTGAAAGGCGTACTTGGTTTTTAAGCATTTTAGGTATTCATGCTTTGTCAAACTAGTTCATAGAAGTCTGGGATCATAGTGTAAAAGGATATAAGTCTTCTGAAGATCAAGTGAAAAAGGGTTAGTCTAGTATACTCCGTTCATGTATATACCCTTGTTTATTACTAGTTAAGTCGACTTGTACCCTTTTACATTGGACAATTATGGTCAGCATTGCATTGTAAGTATTCAATAGTAAGTTATATTCAACAATTAAACTTAACATATAAGTAATGAAAGGCATATTTTATAGAAGATGCAACATATTTATTAATAACCACACGGTCTCCAGCTGACTTTTAACATGAGCAATAATAAATTCATTGTTTACCTGTTTAGCAATTTATATTGGTTGGTAAACAATGGTTTCTTCATTATTTCTTAATACATTATACATACATACATAAACTCACGCCTTCATTCCCAAAGTGGGGTAGGCAGAGCTAAATAATTACCAACAACTTTTTAAACTTGTTGATAATTCTGTAACTACATTTTGCACAAGTAGGCTAAGATGTTTCCCAGTGTATTAGTGACAGGTGGCAAGCCCATCGCCTAACAGTACTACAAGCCTTTATTCCCTTAGTCGCCTCTTACGACATCCACGGGAAGACATGGAGTGGCACTATTCTAACCCGGCAACCACACTTATAGGTTCTGATTAATGATGTTGTGACGATTAATGGTACTGTTTTCATAATACCATTGTACTTAAGGCCCTGTTCCCACTACGCCGGACCGGCGGATTTGCCGGCTGCCGGAAAGGCAGGCAAAAAAAATATGCAGTGGTGCCGGAGCGTACCATCCACATACCTATAAACAAACTTACAAAATCCGCGATAATAGGTTAATTTATCTGAATAAAATAACACTTATATAAACCAAAGCCATTTAAATAAAACCTCCCGTTGTTTTGATGTTTTTTCGTCATCAAACGCTAAGAGTTCGTAACGTCGGGAAGTTCCGAGTATTTCCGAGTCAACTGTACATTCAAGATGATCAATTTAAAATGTTTTATTCAATAAAGGTACACCGTAAAAAAAAAGATTTATGATAGCATCGATAAAAAGTAGTGATCCCCCCTACAAACGGTAAACGCCGCAAATATTGGACTCCTGTTTATTGTAAAATGTGTGTTTTTACGTACAAGGAAAAACCATATAAGGAATAATAATTAACCAGTAGTTGCTGTTTAATCAACATGAAGCAAGGGTAACAGCTGTAAGTGTGGATTGTTTAACCTCATCTGTTAAAGAGTAATAGGGTCAAGCTGTCTCATCTATCATGTGGAAGCCAAGCAATTGATATCAGGGAAACCCAAGAAAATAATAACAATAGAACTGTTAAACAGGTTGGCATTGCATTGCAGGTTCTGTTTCCTTTATTGTTTTTTATATAATCCAAAACAGTGACCTGTTTTAATACTTTGTGAGTGTGTCCATCTCTCAACAATCGTGACCTAAACAGTGAACCGGTTCCAATGTGGTTTTTTATTGTTTATGCCCGAAGTAACGACCTTCTTCCGTTACTTCGTACACACGAAGGATAAAGGTTATTAACCCTTTCCAGGCCTTGCTAAAGTAAGGACAAGCAAGAAATGGAATAGAATAAAGGATACTGATCCATGAAGTCATATTTCAGGAAAGTTCAATTAAATTTGTACCATAAAATGTAGGTATTTAAGTTCAATTTTGAGCGACATGAATGTGGTCGATGAAATTTACTATGCCTGTAAATGGGTAAAACTATGTCATACTAGCTTAGATTTCGAATATCGTTATTCCCTCGGGACTTTTTAAATTTTCCGGAATGATATAAGCTAGGTATGTGTTAATCCAGGGTAAAAGCTATCTCCATTTAAAATTTCACCCAAATCCGTCTAGCCGTTGCAGCGTGAAAGAGTAAGAAACATCCGTACATATAGTCCAATCAGAGATGGGCATTAATCGATTAATTTTTTAGTTAACTAATCAATCGATTGAAAATATCAATCGTCATTTTTTAATCGCGATAAATTTAGTTGCAATTAAATTAGTTGTGAGAATGTTCGACTAACAACTAAATTAGTTTTAGTTTCAATCGACTAAATATCACGATTAAATCTGTAGTAAAACTACGTAGTCGCCCGTTTTTGCATTTTTTATCTTGCAATATGTAACTACAAGAAGGTATGTATGTAACATTGGAGGTACTCGTATGTTGTAACTATGCTAGTTTGAGTTGAATTTTGCGACTTATTTTGAAGCAGATCTGAAGCAGATATCTTCATCCGAACCGATTGAGCTAAAATTATGTATGCACTACACGATACACATAGCCATACCGAGGTTTTCTTTTCAATTTGCTTCTAACATTAGTCGCGAGAAATTAGTCTAACTAATTAGTCGATTACAAAATTTAGTTGTCTGAAATCAATCGGCAACTAATTTAGTTGCAACTAAATTAGTTGCAGTCTATACAACTAAGATTGATCAATCGTCGTTTTCAATCGTCCGTCGCAATTAATTCTTGTAATCTTAATCGTTAATCGTTAGTCGATTACATTTTGCCCATCTCTGAGTCCAATACAACTAACTTGTCTTATTTAGTAAACACTTAGGTATATTGTGTACAAACTTTCACGTTTATAATATTTCTAAGGATATCCTATGAAATGTGTACCTATACATTTGTGCAACGAAAAACTACTCTTCGATTTCAAGACAATACTCAATTTAGTTTATTAGCAAACACAAAAATAGTAAATCCAGCGTAGGTATGCTCGGCGCAGTATTAAGTACCATGTCCCATGCACGCCAGCTTTCTTGAAAACCAATTTCGCTTTATCTTTCAAGTGACCGATATTACAACGACCAAATTCCGATGTTGGCTTGATATTGAGCTGATTGCCGCGGCTTTTTCTTCCGGTTTATCGGATCTGGTTCGGATCCAGTGGGTACCCAAATGGCAATTTCTACATCGATCGAACATCGCTCTCCTTTTCCAAACTCGTTAATGCCTGAACAATATTGTTTGTAGTTAAAATATCAGTCATTATAAACAAAACTTTGCCCTTTGTTGTGAGTAAAATATGTATGAATAAGTAATGTCAGGTGCAAGTTGTTTCCTTGGGTATTGACCGCGCTGCCAAGGTCATGAGAAACTGTGTTTAGTGCTGATGTCACCAAGTGACATGTCGGCTGAATAAGGCATTATTTTTTGATCGAAAACTGTTTGCCAAGCCAATTTATAATTATGCAAATCAGCATTTTGTGTAATTTTCAAGTCAGTGTACCTAGCTAATGTTTTTTGTATAGTACCAATTGTCGCTATTGTCTGACGCGCTTAACGAATTTAAGAGAATTCTTAGAAGATCTTAACGCGTAATGAAACCCAAAATGCGCAAACGTTCGAATAATATGTATTATATACATTATGTTGATTTAGTCTCTCACAGTCCACCGTTCCCCTAGCTAGACCGACCGTCCCCCCAGACTTCGGTCCCCCCACATCTAGCAATCTCCGGCGTGTGACGAAGCGCCAAATCATTTAGCTAGCGCTTGGTGTACACGAGTATAAAACTAGAGTATTTAGCTAAATAGATTTAGATAGTTTTGGTATATGGTTGAATGATTGTCTCAATTTTGCCGAGTTTGCCTAAGCCTAAGATTATTCGTCATAGCACAGCGCCTTCATCTTAATGGGTCTTCTTCACAATCGGCGATCACCGCGATCACGGGTGAGCACGATCATGAGAAGGGCAACCTCTAGTCGTCGATTATCGTCTATGAATTCTATGATCGCCAGCGACCCGTGAGTTTCCAGGTAGTTGCCCACAGGATCACTGATTATTCTTGGTTATTATACCTACTTACATCGTTGAATCACATTAACATAACGGTTGTATACCTACCCAAATTAAATTTATAAAGCAGCAACTCATTCCACGTGCATCTTATACGATTGCTGTTCGATAAACTACTTCGGACGATCGTGTGGATGCCCTCACGATGGTCGTGCCGATTATAGACGATCAACGATCATCGCCGATTGTACAGTCTAGGCGTAGTTGTCGTTGGTTTGAAAAAAAGAGAGCTATTTTTGCAGACTTCTATTACGCCCTAACTCTTTATAATGTAAAAATAAATAAATGTCTAGTTTCAAGGTGAAAGGACAATGGTTATACAAAATGACCACAGTGAAGCAGATCTCCAATATATATTTTTTTAAACTACAAACAATAATTTACTTTCCTGTCAACTTATGAGTCTTATGACAAACCCTAATGATATTGATTATCATCACCATTTTTCCCGCCTGTTGCGGCTTCGGAAAATTGTAATAATCATGAAAATTGATCCAAAAAGTGGTCGATGTGTGCAACCTCTAAATGCCAACTAATTGTATTATAGTTTCGAGTATTGGTCTTTTAGTTAAGTAGGACCAAGAATTCGAGCAAATTCATTAAAAAGTGCAGAGTGGCATAAATTAAACATCCAAATAAGTACCTAATTTATCCGGTAGTTCGAGAATATGCCCAGGTATTTATACAAAATTTGGACGTTTCATCAGATATTTGTTACCATAAACTCAAAAACTACTGTGCCTATTTTGAAGATGCTATTACCAGTATAATGCTATATTATCACTGAGTAACATAGGCTATGTTGTATGTTTATACGCGGACAAAGTTGCGGGCAACATTTAGTATTATATACGCACCGGGTATATTATGTAGATTTACCCGTCACTCATCTGCATTCACTTACAGAAAGTGACAACTTGACATTAATAGTTACATTGAAGTCTTTCGATTGTAACCCAAATGTAAGTTGTAACTTGTAGCAGATCACTAAAAGGGATACACGCTCCGTTTTACTTTGCCGGTGCACGTGGTGTATACGTTGCCCAATCGTCTAGACGATATTGATCGCTTTAAGTCCTAAAGCTAAAGTTTAGGAGATTTCAGATTAATGTAATGAAAGTAATACGAGTATAATCGCAGTTACCAGGGCCTTAATTTTAGGCCAGAGGTCTCAAAACTTTTTTGGCACGTAGACCACTTGTCAATTTCTTCGGTTTTGGGTGGACCCCCTGTTTATGAGCTAATATTTACGCTGTGACGTAAAAACTAAGCAAGAAATCTTCGGGATTTTTGCACGGATACCGTTGAAGGTCTAGTGGGCTAAAAATGGACGTAGAGTACAATTTAAATTTAAATAAAAACTTACACGCAGAAAAAAAAAAAATTATAGATAGATATGCGTATATTTATATATTTATAAGAAAGTATTACGTAAGTAAGTAGGTGCCTATTATCTGTGTATAAATAAATATGGATTATTTCATGAAAGACCACGACCACTACCTGTTTAAATGAGATCCACTGTTGTGGACCCCCATTTTCCTCTTATCCGCTCACATGGACCCCTTGTAAGTCATCGTCGATACCCTGGGGGTCGATATATACCACTTTGAGGATCACTGTCCTAGGCGGTAAAAACCTTATCGTCTTTGACCTGTTATGGTATTGTTTTTAACTCGGCCCCCATTACTGCTAAGAGCTACCAAAACGTTGACAACCCGATAACAGTTCAAAGACGGTTTAATTTTTACCGCCTAGAATCTTGACCCAGGATTGAAATTTTAAGCTTATGATTATTAATATATAAAAGTGAATAAAGTAATGTCACATGCACGGTAACTACCTTAAATATTGGAAATAGAAAACAACTTAGTCTTACTTTGTCTTTAGTTAATACCCATTTGTGAACTTTCCTGTTAAGACCCTTTCTTACCTGTGTATTAATTGTTACTAATTATTGTACTTGCTGTTAAAAGTTATTAAGTGTTAATCTTTTGTTCGTGCTTAAGCGGCACTTCCGCTGTTGAACCGGCTTTTTGTGGTTTTAATAACCGTTAACTTGGTTTTATCTGCGAGAACCTATAATTGGCTTTCTACATCTATTTTAAGTTCTATTTCTGTTATGTATAGCTGTTGGATCTCCTCAAATAAATAAATAAATAAATAAATAAATACTGCATCTATGGATTTTTGAAAATTTGTCTGCCTTGACCGGTAATTGAACTGGTCGAGTAGCACAAAATAAAGTAGTGTTTCGTGTTCATTTAACAGGCAAATTGTTGGCGATTGCCGCGAAAACTGTATCAATGACTAATTAGTTACTAAGTATCATTATGCGAATACATATTCATTTAATTGAAATCAATTCATTATAAATGACATTAAATTTTATATTTTGGAATGTGGTATTTTAGCAATTTTCATTCCTCAATATTGGTCACATCTCCAACCTGTGATCGCTCGTTCCCAAAATACCATAATTTGAAAATACCAAATTAATCCTTATATTGAATCTGGTGATTCGGGAATCTGGTATAAAGTGTAATCAGGTATTTTAAAATTTTGTTATTTTGGGAATAAGCGCCTGTGACTTGTTTAATTTTGATTTTTCAACATTAACAGAAACCTCTGTTTTGCTTTGTTATAACCTAATCTACATATCTACGCGATTAATGTAAAGGCATATTAAGTCGTTTTTAGGTCTCTAAAAATTGGTCATGCGATATACATACATACATACATACCTTCACGACTTCATTCCCAGAGTGGGGTAGGCAGAGCTACAGAATTACCACCACTCTAAAAACTTGTTGATAACTCTGTAACCACAATTTGCACTATTAGGCTATGATGTTTAACAGTGTATATTAGTGACAGTGACAGGTTGCAAGCCCATCGCTTAACAGTACAGTGGTACAAGCCTTTATTCCCTTAGTCGCCTCTTACAACTTCCACGGGAAGACATGGAGTGGCACAATACTAAGCCGGCAACCACACGACACAATGCGATGTATTTGTTACAAATGTCTTGCATGTTGCTCATAGCAGTGACATTACAATGTTGTGATTTCAAAATACTTTGAAAAAACCCTTAAACAATCCATTTATAAATTGGATCAAGTCGATTCAAGATAATTAATTCACGGCCGGTATGGTGTCGACATTTCTACTTAAAGTTTAAAACGAGGTCATACTTTAGTCGTTTTCTTTAATCCTGTCTAATTTAGTCTCGACATGTGATAAGGATAATCTTATCACTACTCGGTATTTCAATTAATTTCATTACTTACAAATGCGAAGACTCAAGTTCATCTTTCATGAATTATGAAAAAAAAAATACTTGGCTGCCGTCGTAAAATATGTCATCCCTTTCTGGATATAATTTTAATTTGATCATATTCACTTGAGACTGTTTAACCTGAAAACATGATTAGAAACAAAATTCTCGATAATTTTTCAAACATGACAATCCTTTCTTAAAATTTATACCAATTAACGGCCAAACTCTATATTCAAACCGCGGACGGATAAGGCTTACTTCGGATTAAAATTTGACATTTGCCCATACTAAATGTGTCAAATTTTAACCCAAAGTATGCCCAAGGTGAACTTAGGCCCTGTTGTTTGATCAGTAGTTAACTCAAATAATTATAATAAACAATTGCGAGTCGGACTCGCGCACGAAGGGTTCCGTACCAATATCTATAAAAAATCACGTTTTTTGTATGGGAGCCCCCTTAAATATTTATTTTATTCTGTTTTTAGCATTCGTTGTTATAGCGGCAACAGAAATACATCATCTGAAAACTTTCAACTGTCTAGCTATCACGGTTCGTGAGAAACAGACTGATGACAGACAGACGGACAGCGGAGTCTTAGTAATAGGGTCCTGTTTTTACCCTATATGTACAATTGGTCAATTTTCCTCGTCCATTGTAAAGTTGGTTGGTTGGTTGTTGTTTACTACAATCAAAGGTTGATGAAACGTTTATCATAATCTGCTTATTATTGGAACGTTAACAGTATCGCTATCACGGTAAATCGCTCTTATCTACAGACTAGGATCCTTAATGGACGTGGAAGATATCCGTCTCCATAATGCTTATTGCGGATTTGTTGTTGTTCAAATCAAATCATTTATTTCAGACTAGCGACCCGCCCGCGGCTTCGCCCGCGTGGAATGTATTATACATATAAACCTTCCTTAAGAATCACTCTATCTATTAAAAAAAACCGCATCAAAATCCGTTGCGTAGTTTTAAAGATTTAAGCATACATAGGGACAGACAGCGCAAGCGACTTTGTTTTATACTATGTAGTGATAATTATTGGGTCACTGGTCATATCATAATAATACTAACATGATTAATTAAACTATTATTGCTCATTAACTGGCAATAAAGTGAGATCCGTCGTGTGTGTCCCCATTATCGTATTAAAATATGGTGTTGCTAGATTTGCTCAGGGTTCGCCATTTTATTTGAGACATCTGCCAATTTTATAAAGCTTGTCCCAGTAAAAAATGTCGCTTATAAACTTAAAAAAAATCCTTATTAAATATTAAAATTCACTAAATTTTCTGATACCGTTTTATTTGATATTCCTTAAAATATTATTATTTACGCATAAAGACCAGTTTAGGATTAGTTCATCCAGAAACTTCTTAATTTTCCCTTGACCCCTGCCATCAAAGTTTGTACATCGTCATCGGTGATCAGTTTGGAAGCTTCATTCCACTTCCGCTTGAAGTCTTGAACTGAAGTGGCATTACTTTTATGTTTTAAAAGCTTCTGTTTCACACGAGCCCAATATTTTTCATTGGGTCGTAACTCCGGGCAGTTGGGAGGATTGAGAGTTTTTTCAACAAAATCGTCATTATTTGCTTTGTACCACCCTATTGCTTCCTTCGTGTAGTGACACGTGGCCAAATCAGGCTAAAACAGATCAGGTGAAGTATGCCTCTTAATGAATGGCAACAATCGTATTTTGAGGCACTCATTCGGGTATATATCACCATTTATGGTTCCATTAGCAAAATATGGTGTACTGCGTTTGCCACATGAACAGATCGCCTGCCACACGAGAACTTTCTTTGCAAATTTATCCATTTTGATAACCTTATACTCTTCACTTACTACTTTTCTGTCGGTCCCAGAATAATAGTGGTGTCCTGGAAGTCATTTGAATTCAAGTTTGCAGTAAGTTTCGTCATCCATAACTGTACAATATTTTTTCTTAGTCATTTTTGAATAAAGTTTTCTAGATCTCGTTTTAGACTCTTTTGACTGTTTTGCATTTCTGTTGGGCACTTTAGTTTGTTTAAACGTTGTTATAAAACATTTTTTCTTCACTCGTTGCACTGTAGATTTCGAGGTTTTAAACTTCTTGGCCAAGTCTCGTACAGAGAGAGAGAGGGTAGTTTTTTCTGTAAAGCTGTTATAATCTTCTCGATATTCTGGTTTACAAACCCTGGTTTACGTCCACTTCCAGGCTCGCCGTATACCACCTGTCTCCCTGAACCACAGAGATATGCCTTTATATTGAACATATTTGTACAAAAAAAATTCGTGTAACTTTTCTTGCACCAACGACATCGTTGAACATCTAGTACTGACAACTTTTTTTTTATTTCTTATTTATACATTATAGAGCATCCTAACGGGAAACATAGTTTTCAAACCTCTTTAGATTTCATCCTGATACACAACCCCATCTAATAATGAGCGACATTTTTTTCTGGGACAAGCTTTATTCTAAGGAGTGGTCCGGAAAAAAAGTAGCAGCACATAATATGGAATTTATTTTTATTTTGTGCTAATTTCTAAGCAGTGCATTTGTAATAACGGGTGATAACAAAACAATGAGAATTATTTGCAAGGGTGTAAAAAAATAATTGTGTAACATTTTATATTTTTTTTATAGTAAGGGTTACAATAATATAATACACATTTAACTATTTACAAAATTATTAATGCACGTTACGATAGGGCCCGTAATCAGCTGTTCGACGCAGTTTTGACATAATGCCCGAACAAGACCGTTGGACGGCATATTTGTCCATTTTTCGCACACAGGTTTTGATTCTTTTTATCAGTTGGGCACAAATTTCTGCTTCCCAATTAATTTTGTAAACCAAATTGCTCAAAAAACCAGAAAAATCTTCGATCGGCCGACATTGTGGAAGGTTTTTGGGATTTCGGATTTTCGGTACAAATGGCACATTATGGGAGTCTAGGAATTGCAATGTTTTTTTGGCGTAATGCGACGATGCCTTATCTGGCCAAAACACATATTCTCCATCAGGGCGATGTTGGCGATTAAATGGTATAAGTATTTTTTTCAAGCATTCACTCTATGAGAGTTTAGGATTAACTGCTAAACCACTAGGTTTGAACCACAGTTTTGACACACCTTTATCGGAAAAAGCCACAAAGCATAACTTTCTGCTCAAACTTGTGCTTATACTTGTGTTTTATATTGTCTGATGATGTTGAAATGTTGCTGGTATAGTACCGATCATTTCCAGGTATATGGGTTTTGCTCAAAGGGAAATAACTTTCATCATCCAAAATAAACGATTTTTCTTTGTAATTTGTAACCATCCAGCGGCATTGTGACATAATGTTACATTTTTGCTGATCGGTGTATTACGCTAATGACTAATAATAAATAAATATGTTAAGATATTTCTTAAATAATATGCTAAGTACGTGATTAGGTAAGTAGATATTGGCAAATGCATTAGTAATTATAGTACATATGATTCATAGTTCTGTGTAAGTCATTAGGCATAATTGATTTAGATTAACTAGTATTTTCCTTTTTTAGTTATTTATTTTGTTATACCTACATCCTAATTATTTTATTATAATATTTTTTGTTAATAATTAGGTTTAAGTTTGATTTCTTATTGTTATATATAATTGTACATATTTGAAGGTAAATAAATATTAGTACCTATACAATACTGTAATAAATAAACTAAATTATTTAAATAAAAACAAAAAACCCGACTGCAGTAAAAAAAACAACTGTAAAGCGAGAAACAAGCTATATAATCGATAGGTAAATATTTATAATGTACCATGCAATGATTTTTTGTTTGATACCTCGTTAACAAGTAATGCAATTTATACCAATATACATACAACTTGAATAGTGGAAAAGGTTTTCCAGGCGGGGACAAGCTATTAATCCAAATGTTTTTTGTTTCAAGAAAATACTTAAGTACATTTTATAATTCATTGCTTGTCCCCGCCTGCAATACCTTTTCCACTATTCAAGTTGTATGTATATTGGTATAAATTGCATTACTTGTTAACGAGGTATCAAACAAAAAATCATTGCATGGTACATTATAAGTATTTACCTATCGATTATATAGCTTGTTTCTCGCTTTACAGTTGTTTTTTTTACTGCAGTCGGGTTTTTTGTTTTTATTTAAATAATTTAGTTTATTTCACATTTTTTAGTTTTTATTAATAAAATAGTGGTTTTATTAATATAACCAAACGTTAAATGAGCTCTGGAGCTCGATTTTTTAATGTCACGAAGCTATAAGTAACAAATTACAAGCGGAACTCTCCTTTTAGCAAAAGAAGCATCGTGCATTCAAAAATCGATCCCCAGTAGTAACGTAAGATTAGTTCATTTGGTTAGATGGAGGCTGATCGAACAGATTGTAGATACCTACTTAGGCCGAGAAATCGAAGTAGGTATAAATCAACTAAACTTCTCTTAATCTCTAACAATTTAGTTCCTCAACGGTCAGTACGTCATACGTGTACCTGGGTACTAGACTAAGCACCTACATTGAGGTTACCTATTCCGTGTATCTTTACTTAAATAAACTGTCCATGCGTAGGCAGGATGGCGCATTAGGTAGGTATTAGCCAGCAATTTATACTATAACATCAATGTGCATTAATCAAGTATGTAGTAGGTATTCGTGAATTATTAATTATTACACTACTTTCTTAATGGTTTATATTGTAGGCGTTTACAGCTCCACAAGAAATATTTATTACTTAACAATTAACGTCCTTTTTGATTTCCCTGTCTAAATGGTAGCATCAAAGTATTATAATGTATATATATTTGGAATGGGCTATTTACTAGCTTTCATTTGAGACCCATATTGCTATAATAAACAATTTTTTTTTTTTAAACCCCCTCTTTGTTTTTGCAGACGCCATTTTGAAATATTATATACCCTATGTCACTTCGGCAATTAAGACGAATCGAATGACACCTAGTATGTTAAAATCGGTCAAGCCGTTTAGGCTGCAGAGCGTGCCCAGAAATAGACATACATACATACATACATACATACATACATACATACATACATACATACGCTCGAAAAACATAACCCTCCTTCTGACGCAGTGTGTCTGACTGACCATGTAATTTATTTTCTTCGTTACTTTATCGACATTCCTTTTTATGCGTAACGCTACCTGCACTATTGTTGCTCGGCCCGCTGCTCCATAAGGCCGTGCAGGTGTGAAAGAAATAGCATGATTCCGATGATTTATGACCCTACTCGCCACTTCGTATTGAGGATAGTATAGCAATTCTTACACAGAAAGAAAATATTTCTTGAACCAAAGAAACTTATTTAGTTCAAGATATATCCTGTTTCCTATATAAGGAAGATCGTAATTGCTTAAAATGAGATCTAAAATTTTTCGAAGTTTATTACTTCCTATAACTAATTAATATGTTTGTGCAAATAGTAAAAGATTCTTTTTTTAAAAGCTTAAGATTTATTCCAAGAGCGTGATCGTTTCGTTTCATGAAAGTTGTTATACAGAAACAAATCCACAACGTCTTAGGAAGAGAAAGACAATCTCTTGAGTGCAATTGATAAAAATGCTCATAACAAGAGTTATCGACGGTTATAAAAGGAGACTTTTCGGTGCTTAAAGTAAATTATTAACTCTCTTGGAGTGAAACAACAAGTTTCAATTTAAAATATACTGTAACTTATACCAAGTAAGTTTTTTTCTTGATATCAAATTCACCCGATTACACTAAAAAACATATTTCTTGGTGTGAATTTGAGTTAAGTCTTGAAACGAGACAACAGTTTTTCAAATAGTTTTTTTTTACATTTTATGTAAGAAAATAAGCCCTCTTGGTTTGATTTGACGATTTATTAGTTAAAGATTCAATGTTTTTTAATGTAAATTAATAATTTTTTCAAATAAGATATACCTATTCCTTGAATCAAGTAAATGGTTCCTTGATGTGAAAGGTTAGATGTTTCCTGTAATCCTGGAATTAGTTGAAGAATCAATGTTTATAAAAAACAATCGTTTTCAGAACCAATAGATGTCGCCAACTGTTAGCGAGGTTGTGCTGTTTCAGGTAATGTTATATTGCCAGTGGCGGAAATGTAATTAGGATAGGAATTATCTCAATAAGTTTATATTATGTTTTGTGTACATACCAACTATCCAGTTGGTATGTACACAAAACATAATACCTCCGCCGCTGTCAACAATATAGCCTAATAAGTAACAGCATCAACCTCAATAGCAGTCGGTGACATCTGGTGATAAAAAAATAGTTGTCTTTAAAAACACATGTGATATAATAATAAAAAAATATATTGTATTATTTTCAACTCGTCCAGAGATACAGAAAAAGATGGAAAGTAAGAATAATAAACAAAATGAAAATATTGAGTCGTATATTAAAAAAAGAATCAATATATAATTTAATTACACGTTTTTTATAGTACTGTCGATGTCACCGGCGTGCTGAAAACAAAAACTGATTAAACACATGCACAATATTATAATCAACTAGCTTTTGCCCGCGAGTCCGTCTCCCACAACAACAACAACAACAACAACAACAACAAAAATAAAGATTCATAACAAAAATGCTAGCACTCATCACACGAATATTTGTCTTGACCAGGTATCGAAACCGGAACCTCTAGCTTCATAGGAGTGGATGGTAACTAGTGACCCTGCATTACCAACTAGCCCAACCACATCTTCATACTTGTATTAGTTACTTATTTTTATTTAAAGCCCTTTAAATGGGTTCAAAAAAGGGTCGGGTCATACTTAAATAATCATAATTTATGTTTATATGCAATTAAATATAGGTAACTTACATTTATCTGTACAATCAAGCCTTCTATAGCTTCAATAGAAGAGTATTTTATCTTTCTGTTTAGTCTCCCTTTAGGTGGAACCAGATAACCCAGCAGGGTCATTTGTACTGGTATATTTTTATCTGAAAACAAAATTATATATACTTCCACTAGTCTCAAGCAATAGCTTGGTAGTTATTCCATCATTTTCCTCCCCATATCCTCATATGTTCTAGTTATTATAACTTTAAAATAGTATGTACACCTGGCGGGTACTGTTTCTACAAATGCTACATAAATAAATACTTTTAATTAAAAAAAAGACTCCTCTGCTGCACTGGGAGTGAAGAAATAGCACAATGTGTGCAGATGCCTATGATCCTGGCATGTAGTATAAGTAGAAGCCGACTAAGGGCCAAGTCCCCTCCAAGGCTCCAACATGGTGGGCTATCTATATGGGCGATGGGCTAATCCCCTGTCACCATATGGTTCATCATACCATCTTTGGACCAATTATTGGAATATGGACACAAGTAATTTTGTGGCTATTAGGGATTTCGGGCGTGATGCTATGTATATATGTATAAAAAAGACTTACCTTCATTTGTTATACTGCTTAAATTTTCCAGCAAAATAAGTCCAGTTTTATTTTTTATTTCCTTTTGTTTGAATTGTAAAACTTTCTCAAAAAAACTATGACAATTTTTTACAATTTTTTCTGGAAACTTCTGCTCAAAATTATAATTAATCTGCAATAAAAATATTAATAAGTCATAAATTAATAGCCCATATCCTTCCCCGGGACTCAAGCTATCTCCATACCAAAATTCATCAAAATTGGTTCAGTGGTTAAGGCGTTAAGACAGACAGTTAGTTTCGCATTTATAACATTAGTAGAGATAAATGTTATTATTACCAGCACATGTCCTTCTGGAACTTTTAAAATTGGCCAATTAATTAAAAATTCATGAACCGTCGCTAGGTTTTCCTGCCTAGTTCTGAATGGTAAGGTAAGTTTCCATTTTTCTACAACTTCTTCCCATGGTGCTTCATTATTTTGGAGCCAAAGAACATTGTCGTCATTCCTAGTGGTATCTAAAATAAAGAATAAAAAAGAAAATAAATTTTAATAGTTACTTTTTTGCTCACCTCAACTCCAACCAAAGATGGGTAGGTAGATATACATTTTAGAACCTTATTATTAACGGCATAGGCTACTTTTTATGAGGCCCATCGCTTTTATTTGATTCATGTTTTTGACACTGCTTTACTACTGTAGGTATGTATTTAAACACTAATGTTCAAATGGAAAGAAGTAAAATAATTATTAACTTTTTATGCTGTATTGAAATTATTTATACCTACTTACAACGTACACGTGTAAGACCAATGCTATCTTCAAGAATGCAAATAAGAGACGAGCGAATACACTCACAGCTGCCGCTGCGGTGCGGTGCCGTGAGGGTCTATACAAAACTAAGGTCCAGGTCAAGCTACTGTGCTTCTATATGAAAAATGACTAATCTTATTAGACTATTGTCGTTTGAGAGACGGGCAGGGGTCTGTGCAGGGGTACGACTAATAAATTAACTGAGAAATGTAACTTACCAATGAATTTTTTTATAACTTCTTCTGGTGTACCTACACCACGACCGCAATAGACCCAGAGTTTCGTTCATATCGTATCTTCCGACAGAGAAACGGTAGGTAATACACTTTTGTCCCAATTAGACCACTTGCAATAAGTAATAATAATAAACGAACAGCAGACCCAAAGCAGACCGCTGCAGGCAGAGGCAGACGAAACGGAAAGAAAGAAGTAGGATTGGCGGGAACGGCGTAACGAGCCGGGTAGTGTTGCCAGTATTTCTTGTTTGTTTCCCCCGATACCCAACTGTCGTCAAAATGTGTAGGTATGTTTAAATCGTGTGTGCAGTATCGACAAAAATTAATAAAGTGGTAAAAAAGACGTAAGTACTACTGTATTGATATGGTGACTGATTGTTTATTGATACTAATATTATAAATATTTGTTACTGCCTTCAGAAAGTTCCTCAATGATAATATTATTATTTTTAATTAAGAAATGTTTTGATTAGAGTGTCTAGTAGCGGTCTATTCCCACTAGTTACATTATACTACTACTGGCAAGGACCATTTATATGGTCTATGCTACTGGGAATGATTTATTTCTTCCCAGTAGTTTTATTACATAAAAAAATTATCACGCTAAAACTGTTCATGGACAATGTATTATTCATAGAACAAAAAAAACACTTTTTTAATATATAAGTATGTTTAAAATATTAATGCAAGGATTGTTTTGCTTCCCTTTTGCCTAAAGAATATTATATTTTTTTTGCTTACAATAATTTAAAGTAAACAAATCATTATATAATTTTATCAAGTACCAGGATAAAAAACGTTACGAGTATTATATTATTATTGAATGCATTTTTTTCATAAATAGTTTAGATAGACAATTTTCTTTTATTATATAATAAAACTACTGGGAAAAAATATTTCCCACTAGTTTTATTATCTGAAGTCCTTTAAAATAATGGAACTAGTGGGAACAGACCAATCAAATCAAATCAATCAATCAATATTTATTGCATAAAAGCACACGTCATTAGATACATTGATAATACAACAACTCATAAAAATAATTCCTAATATTTAACACTGAATAAAAACACTTATTTAACACTTATTTTTTATGACAATTGTATACATTCTTATTAAATCAATTAAACAATAAAATTACTAGAATTAATGTCCCCTTTAAGGGAATTATTTTCTTTAATGGCAACACCACAGTATACACAAGAAATACATACGTCTACAATTTCCATTCAAGATTTTGTAATTCTTGCCTGAAGAACCAACGTCTTATATGAAGAAATATGGTCTACAAAAGTCTTAAGTCAAAAATGGAAATAATTTTGGTTTGAAACTGTGACCTGTTTCAAAGTAAACTTGTTAGATCTTCACTTCAGAAAATCTATATTGAAATAAGATTTTCGTTATAAATATAAAATGCAAAGCAAGATTGAACTAAATCTTGTTGGAAAATTGTGATCTATTTTAATTTGAAACTTTTAGATTTTCGTTGCAACTTTTGAACATTAATCCAAAAATTCGCTTTTTTCGTCCGAAAATGTATCATTTTTAAAAGAAAAATGAGGTGTGTTTTATTTGAAATTTGTGGACATGTTTGTTTTGAATAAGAATCCTTGAACCAAATATAATATTTCAAGAACTCTAAAATTAATACTAAAACTGTATAGAATTTTGGTATAAAACCGTTGTTTTTTAACTCAAATCTGTCTTAATTGTCACAAGAATATTTTAAATTTCAACTAATTAATTTTGATTCTCTTTTGAAAGAGTATGAGCCCTTTGGGGAAAGACATATTCATTAGCTCAAGCAATATAAGTTTTTCCCTAAAATACAATGTTTAAGAGAGTTTTGCGACTTAAAATAAGATATCTTTTTTATCTGTGTAGGGCTATGTCGCTATGTCCCCCTGGGTACCCAAGAAATAATCAAAATTTCAAGTCCCTATAGGTTCAACAGTTACGGAAAAGTTTCATCGATGTCTTCTTTCTTCTCTCACTAACAATCTACCCGATACTGTCAAGGTCAAGAGTTCTTACTGTAAGGGGAATGATTTCACTTGTTTCCAATTTTATACCTATGTAAGCTAAAGTTAATTGCACTCGCAGTGATATCGATGTGCGCTCACTTGTATTTAATTCGGATATATTTTAGCGTTTGCGCTTCGATTGTGATCTTCGTGCAAAATATATTCTGACTTCCCCGGTGGATGATTTTCTGTCATACAAACCTTGTCCTGACAATGACAAACACAAAAAAAAGAAATCAGCCAAATCGGCTCAGCCGTTCTCGAGTTTTGCGCTTAGCAACACATTTAGCGATTCATGTTTATTATATAGATAATAGCTAAGCCTACTTTCAGAGCTGACATCTATTAAATGGCCAGACCAATTTTAAGAACTTACGAATGTGTGATGCGACCCATACAAAATCTATGGAAGACTTGCATTCAGAACGGTTTTTTTCGTGCGGAATTCCGAAAGTAAAGGCCGTCATTCGGCAAAAAATCGAACGGAAAACTACTATACGTATGTGGTAGGGTATTTTGTATGGATTAGCCGCCTTCGAAACGAAATTCCGAATGTATGTGGCCGACCTTAGGCGAGTAAGAATGGACACGGTATATGTATGTATAGATATTGATGTGCTGCCGTGTAACTATATTAGCAGACTTTGGTCAAGGTTATTGTTTTGTCATTAGATATGCATGTGAAAGTTGCACGCTGGATTTTGCTTAAAACTACTCTTATATTTGGCATGAAGAAGCGAAACGAGCGAATATGCCACCTGAGCCTCTGTTCTGCTTTGTTTCGGCCCATCTTGCTTTTATATTTCGTGATCTTATCATCGATATTATAGTAGCTAAGATATAAAGCGAGATGTGCTAATACAATGTGGAATAGAGACCCTAATGGTAAGTATCCCCTTAAGCGGACGAATGTAATCTTAAGATTCCAAATACGGTGCTAATCCTC